>OVAP01006508.1:0-11718 GCA_900406295.1 Aurinia saxatilis
ATTTGAATACTAAAAGTTTCTACATGGTAGATATAATTAATATATACAATTATTTTTGCAAAGAGAAACAAACTTTTAAAATGCATGAACCCCCCTCGAGTTGACAACCAGTGTATCATAGCATCGAAAACTCGAGTTGTATTAATCTGAACAAGACTAATATCATTGAACACTCTCCTTTTATACATAACAATATAACAATGAAAACATATAGGTTTAGACACCATTGAATATACTTACATATAAACCATATCCAAATACATTTTACAAAAGCAACGCAAAACTACACTAGTAGCCTAAAGTCCGATGAATCCACTAAGGCTTTTTCGACTAAGGTAACGTGTAAAAAAGATTAGAATTGAGGGGGTGAGTAACTAGTTTAATCAGTGAGTTACAACTCCCGTAAAGTTGCAAAGTTAATTCCCAACTCAAACCCAAAATAACAAGCAACACGCAACCTCACACAATATGCATACAATAACAATAATAACCAAGCTGTGCAACACATGACTAATCCTAGGGCCCATGCACTAGCCAATTTGATGTCTTCCCCAATTGTTCTCCGGAATCATCTAGCCTTAGCCACAAAGGCTAACAACCAGTTGACCCAACAACTGCAACGTTCGCCACCACAAAAGCTATCCGGTACCTTCGCCCACCCGCGACCACGGATACTATCCGGTACCTTCGCCGAACGTTGTAAAAACATCAAACCGCATCCTAACTACAACAATTTCCCACATAATCATCGTGTTTCACGAATACCCTTATCACGTGAATCCCGCACGAGTAACCATGTCGTACTTATCACTATCTAAATGCAACAATCAACCACACACAAACAATAACAACACACAAGCAATAACAGTAAATAAACAAGCAACCGCATTCGCTTATCCTCTCTCGTGATATACGCACATATCACCACACTCACCTTAATTAACTGGACTTGGATTCTAACTTAGGATCTAGACCAGACCTAAGTTGCTCAGCTACTCCAAGAGCTATAGAAGCTTGCTCCTTTGAAATGGACAGGGTTTTGGCTCACTTTTGACCTTTCTTAACAATGAAGAAACGCACCTTTCTTCACACCGAAGAAACGTACTTTCTTAACACTGAAGAAACGCAAAAGGGTTTACTCTAAGAACTTAATTTGACATTAACGAACTAACCTTGGTTTCTCTTGACCAGATCGCGCTTTAACTCGATGGTTCCCGAAAAGCGAACTACGATTTTTACTACGGTTTTATCAGAGATTCAGAACGGTTTCTAGAACTATTATGAGAGCAACTTAGTCCTATTTATAGGGAAATATTTGGCCATCAACTTTAGATGAGTCGGTCACACGGTCGCGAGACCTCGTGGTTCTAGATTTGTCGTGCTTGAAGACTTGTCGTGCTTCAATGTGTCGTGCTTAAAGACTCGTCGTATTTGAGCTTTGTCGTGCTTAGAGATTTGTCGTGCTTACTGATGCTTATCCACAACACCTCGTGCTTCCACTAATCCCGTCGTGCTTCCGAAAAAAAAATGTGAAACTTCCGCAAAACGTCGAGCTTCTACAAATTTTTATATTCCTCCGAGAATGTAAATTCCTAAATAACACCTCGCCACCTTGCGCTTCTCTAAACATCGTGTTTCTGCCACCTTGTGCTTCCGCCCATGAAATCTCAGTCATTCTGTCTCGATCACTTGGCTTGCTTTCCGATCAATTGTGAGGGTTATTACAACCACTGTTATAAATATGGTCAATATGATTTAATCGATTTCTGACGGTGGTAGATAGTATGAGCCACCTAATTTCAATGATGGAGGATAAATGATCGCTGACAAAATAAAATCTTGGTTAGCGATTACCTGGAAATCAGATTATTGGTTGATGATCTGCAGTAAATCCGGTTGAACTGGCAGGCGTATCAAACCGGCATGAGAATATCAAAAAGCCTTTCTGTTTTCCAGACCGAGATCTCACATGGTTCATCACAAACCTTATAGATATTATCAAAGGTTAATTAATCAATCAATATATAGAAGGTAAATCACAATCTTGGTTTGCAATTACCGGGGAATCAGTATATCGGTTAATGGTCGGTTAGTTATTACCGGAGAATCAAAATATCGATTAGCGATTGGAGATATCATATCTCACGTTATAAACATTTTTGATATTTGATCTCTTTTTTTCCCAATTACATGTATTAGTGAAAAGTAATACTGGAAAATAATTTAGGGACTTTTTTTTAGAAGTTAAAACAAAAGCAAGTCTGTTTTTTCTTTTTTTCTATTCGTTTTCCCCGTTTTCATAAATTTTATTAGTAAAAACAATTATTCATTGTTATTCGATGCTGATAAATTATGTACGGATAAAGTAATTGTAAGTTATGCCTCAAATATTTTAAAGTTAGATGTATTCAGTAAAAATATTTTCTTTTCGTCGGAATCATTAAAGATATTTAGATCCTGACTTTTTTTTCTAATAAATTACTCAAATGAAACTCTACTGGAATTTATTTCAAAAGTTTTAATTTGGAAATAATAAAATCTCTATAAAAGACACATCTATTGCAACAACTTGCGTACATTGTACATGCATGCATTCAAATGCATTGGATTTACTCTTTTCCCATTCGTAAATATTTAATTAACGAAGATTAACCGACTTATCAGCTTAAAACAATAATTTGTCAAAGCAAGATTTTCGAGAATCGGAAAATTGGATATCATCAATTGGAAATATCCTACACTTATAATACCCAAACCTCGAAGAAGCAAAGTTTTCAATGGTAGAAGACAATCCGTAGGAGAATCATCCGCCAAAATCATTTGTTAAATAGTATGTTTTTTTTTTCCTTTCTAAATGATACATATATTTTAGGATATTACTTGGCTAATTTAATATTTGATTTTGTTTTTATATTATAAATAATTTGAAGAAATTTCATTTTTTGCATTACAGCTATTAAAACCAGATATCTGACATTTTTTAAGACAAATCCAAATTATAAAGGGCATTATCAACCATATTAGTTAAGGTTTCAACTCGCCAAACATGGATAAATGACGTCATTCTGGTTTGTTAATTATCCCCAAGAAGATTTACCTCACTTGAGAACGGGCGTGAGTTTATTTTGGATTGCATCTCAGCAGCGATGGAGAGGATGTGGTTTTATCGATTGAGGGTGTTAGATTATGAGTCCGCAGGTTTACTTGGACATATCTATCACGATAACTCGCAAACTCATTGTTTTATACATTGAAACATCTCTTTCCTCTATGTTTTAACATCCAAATTTGATTTTATGATCAACTTGATTCGAAAAATGTCTTTCATGTCTATTAAAATCACTCAAACTTGATTTGAAAATGTCTTCTCTATATATTAAAACATTCAAACTTGATTGAAACATATCCTTCCTCTTTGTTTTAACATCCAATCCGGATTCTATAATCAACTTGATTTCAAACATGTCTTTTCTATATGTTAAAATACTCAAAATTGATTCGAAAATGTCTTTAATCTATATTAATATATTCAAACTTGATTCATAATATTTCTTTCCTCTCTGTTTAAAAACCCAAACATGATTTTATGATCAATTTTGATCTAAAAATGTTTGTCAAAACACTCAAACTTAATTGGAAAATGTCTTTTTCTCTGTTAAAATATTCAAACTTAATTCTTTTATAAATTTGATTTCAACATGTCTTTTCTCTCTGTTTTAACAGAGAAAAAGGGTTTGACATGTCTGTTTTGGCCCGCATATGGACTTGTATACCCACATAATATGGTGGGACAGGTTTTGGCCTAGTATTTGTGACCCACCAGTCCACTTGAGTCCGCCAAATTAAAAGGTCTGCAGCGGATAATCTTTTTAGACGCGGACCAATTCATCTGATACCTCTAGATATTTCTAACATCTAACGATATTTTAATTCCTGACAACCACTAACCGATAATTGATCGATATTCTGATTTCCTAGTAATTGCTAACCATGATTATGATTTATCGTCTATAATTTGATTGGTTAATTAAGCTTTTATGCTGTCTATGAGGTTTGTGATGTACTAGGTGATCAGTATGATATGGTCGTTATGATCAATTTCTTTTACCGACATCAAAACAAAACAAATTTTTTTCTTCTGTTCATTTTTTGGTTTTCATGAATTTTATTAGAAAAAAAATTACTCAAATAAAGCAATTGTAAGTTATGCCTTAAATATTTTGAAGGTGGATGTATACAGTAAATATTTTATTTTCCTTGGAATCATTAAAGATATTTAGATCTTGACTTTTGTTTCTAACTTAAATAAAACTCTATTGGACTTAAAAAAAAAAGAATGAAATTGGAAATCAAAATAATCTCTATAAAAGACAGTTGTAACAACTTGGGCACATTGTACATACATGCATTCAAATACAGTGGATTTTATTCTTTTCCTAATCGTTAGGAAATAATTAATTAACCAATATTAACTGTGTTATAGCTTTGAAACAAGAATTTGTCAAAGCAATTCAAGAATAGGAAAACTGGATATCATCAATTGGAAATATCCAAAACACTTTTGATACCTTAATACCCAACCTCCAAAAAACAAAGTTTTTGGTGATGGAAGAGAAATGTAGAAAGAATATTCTACAAAAATTTTCTGACGCAGAATTTTTTTTTAATCCAGTGGTCACATGGTAGGGGTCTATTGCTTACGACTCATTTGAAAATCTGAACGAACATTTATTCATGGATTGTCCTTTATCCATGGTGATTAGTCTCGAACTCCTTTCATAGATCCAGAGATGAACTCTGAATTATCAAAAAAAAAAAAAAAAAAAAAAAANTTATAAAAAAAAAAAAAAAAAAAAAAACATTCCCCAAAATCATATCAACGAACTTCAAAGAAACAAGAGATAAGGATATAAAATAATCTCTAATATTGCATGCTCATTACTCCGGATCTATTAGCCACCGTCTTTAAGAAATTGGCCGATTTTAGCCCATTCCTAAAAGTAGTTTATATGAAATTTCTATTTATCAAAATTTTGGCTTCCGAGGGCTAGAATTATATATGGACAATGATATCTAGCGTGCTATGGATAAAAACAAGATAATGTGTTACGTTTTGGTTGGTAATGAATCGATCTAATGATGTTATATTCATCGTTTTCTTAAATAATTTCGGTGCCGATTCACTGAATGGTTACTTATGTCCTGAAAGGTGGTGCTAGACAGTTTTAAGTCTTGGGGTAAGCATTGAATTACGTCCAACTTATAACTTCAATGTATATCCAATATTTGCTGAGCATTGAGATGAAAGGAAAATTGGAATGAATATCATTTTTGGGAATACTGATAGTAACATTTCGTATGTGAAAACTCATATAATATAAAAACCAGTTATTTTATAAAATGTTTAATGTAAACAGAATCCAGTCAGCAATATTCGGTATAGTATCTTCAACTTCATTTTCTTTCAACCTTATCTTATACTTGAAATAAAATTTCAGAAAACGAATTACTTGTAAGAACATCATTCTTGTAAGAAAAATGCATTGTTTTATTTTATCTTCATCAAAGTTTGAATATCGAAAATGAATTTGCAATATTCAAATATTTGTAAGAAAAATTAGAACTAGTTCAAAGCTTATCCATCTACTTATTATAAAATGTCAAAGAAGTGGATCATAAAAGAAGTTATTCAAAATTTTGACTTTGAAATAGCTCACCAGCTTTGGTATCACCGACACTGACATCGACTTTTCCTGCTCTATAAATTCGACTCAAATCCCCAAAGATATATCAAAACCAAACGAAAAAAATACAACGCAAACGTAGAGAAAATGTCATCCGAATGTCCTGGTAAGTTTTTTGCAATGGCTTTAATAGAATTTACTTCATCCTTTTTGTTTGTTTAAAAGTTTTAGAAAGTCACTCTTTCTTTTTGTTTTTAAGTTAATGTTCAATCAGTTTAGTTTATTGATCTCTAAAATGCAAAATGTAAATGGTTTCTTTGGCTCCATGCAGGAAAGAACACATGGCCGGAGCTTGTGGGAACAAATGGAGACTATGCAGCTGCGGTGATAAGAAGTGAGAATTCGAATGTACGTAATGTTGAGGTGATTTTGGATGGGACTCCGGTGACTGGAGACTTCAGGTGTGACCGTGTCCGTGTTAGGGTTGACAGCAACCGTATTGTCGTCCAAGTCCCTACCATCGGCTAGACATGCATATGGACCGATGAATAAAATAAGTTTATGTATAATACATAAAAAAAGATCTCGTTTGCGTGATTGTGATTCATTTCGGAGTCCGTTACTCCAACGATTACTAATATTCAAAGTTATATATGTCAGTATATGTTGTTGCAAGTGAATAAAATTAATGCCCTGTGTATTTCCTTTATATTTTCTGTCTCCAATAATTAATGATGTTGAACTGAAAAAAAAGAGGGCCTCACATATAACAAAAATGCTACAAATGAAATTGCAGAAATTAATCTGTTCGGGTCTCCTGTGTGATCGTTGTGCCAACAATGCCTTAATTCATAAGAAAACAGAATCTTTCTTTTGTTAACTAATATAACACAAATAATTTCTCGTTACAATACTGGGTCGAATCTGGAGTGCCAAATTAAACAGTCATGTCGTGGCTTTGACCATCAAATCAAGGAACTCTTGACTCAAAATCTAAAATGATAAACATCAATTTTAAATAAAATGAAAACCAAACTAAAATATTAATCCTAAGACATAATTTTTCTTCTATGTCTTCATAATAAATCAGTAAACAAACCTTTTGAAGTCTACACTTTTAACCAAGTATTTTTCAGGCCGTAGACGATAGTCACGGTAGTATCCAATTCTGCTTCATGAGCATGGATGTGATCAATGTTCTAATTTCTAAGGTAGAGGTATTTGTTATGATCTCATGTGTTGTTTTGAAATAATTTTCCATTGTAGATGAATTGGAGATTGAATCGTCCGTAAAAAAAGATTAGTGTATGTTGAGGAAAAAGTTGCATTGTGAAGTTATTCATCACAATTGCATTTCACAACTAATACTCTTAATATTTAGAACAATAAAGAGTCTTAATAGGAATAATAAATACTTAAAACTAAAAGTGTTGTTTGTTTTCTCATTGGTTGTTAACTTTAATCAATTTTTGTCATTTTTCTTGTTGGTACGAATATTACTGGTTACTTTTTTTTTGGTAATTTTAATGGTTGATTTAGACGTATGCTTTTGCTTATTTTTGCTAAAAACCTAACCTATGGTACACGAAACAAAACAATTATTTCTATAACGATTATTTTGTGACGTGTTAAGAGGTTGATTTGACGTGCTAACATATTCGATGATAAGTTTAATGAAAATGTTATCCAATTGTTTAATTATTTTTGAAATTAATTAAACACTTGAACTATTTCCAGTCCGCAAATCTAATATCTATTATCTATGATTTTTAAAGTAGATAATCATCTTACGGATAACTACTCCACGATGCAACTCTCTCCGCAATATACATATCCCAACGGACGGCCTTACCTGCATCATACCTACGATGGACAGCTCTTCGTCACACACGAGACCACAATGAACGGTTCTGCATGCAATACTCTAGACTTCCGATAATCTTTACATTCTTTAATCTGCAGAAAGTGTATTTTATGGGGTTCGAAACTCTAAACTTGGTGTTGCGGGAAGAGCAACAATATGAAATAGTTATTTGTAAGATGTTTATTTGATTGTTAAAAAAAATTATATGTAATAGAAATTAGATTTGCAGACGCCAAAAAAAAGTCTTCGGTTAAGCATTGAAATATTTCCTTGAATGTATTTCAAATTTTTGCTGAGCATTGAGATGAAAGGAAAATTGGAATGAATATAATTTTAGGAAATACTGATAACATGAAATTTTTTAAGAAATGCCCTTTTTAATATGCCCCTTTCGAAAATTCCCCTATTTATCTTTCAAAAATATCCTTTTTGGATTTAGATTTGATTTAAGGTTTAATTTAGGGCTTAAATCTTGTAGGCTTAGGGTTTAATGCTTTACAAACTATTTGGATTTATGTTTGAGGTATTAGGGTTTATATTTGAGGACTTTTAAATTTATTAAGGATTAAAGGGTTTAGAATTTTAGGGTTAAAACCCTAAATCCTAGATTCTAAACCCTACAAAAAATTATAGAATATTTTAAAATATTAAAAAATAATAATTTAGATTGAATTGAGATTAAAACTAATATATTTTTTAAAAATAACAAAAAGGATATTTTTAAAATATGCATCTAAAAGGGACATTTTTTAGATTCATCCTGATAACATTTTGTATGTGAAAATCATATATAATATAAAAATCAATTGTATAAAATATTTAATGTAAACAGAATCTAGTCAGAAATATCCGGTATATTATCTCCATCTTCATTTTCTTTGAACCTTATCTTATACTTGAAATAATATTTCAGAAAAAGAGTTACTTGTAAGAACGTCATTCCTGTAATTAAACTCTGTGACATTCTACTAATGCATTTTTTCATCTTCGTCAATGTTTGAATATCGATAATGAATCTGTAATGTTCAAATATTTGTAAGAGAAGTTAGAACTAGTTGAAATTCATCAACTTATTACAAAATGTCAAAGGAGTGTAATTATAAAACAAGTTATTTCAAAGTTTTGACTTTGAAATAGCTCACCAACTTTGGTATCACCGACATAGACGTTTCCTACTCTATAAATTAGATTCAAATCCCCAAGGAAGAGTATTTATTTAACAAACAAAAAGAAAAAGAAAAAACTACGAAGCAAACGAGGAGAAGATGTCATCCGAAGATGTTTGTTCAAACAATGGTAAAATTATGTAGCAAATTACTCTTTCTTTTTGTCCATAAGCTAATTTTTCAATCAGTTTAATCTAACGTGGTTGCTTTGGCTGCATGCAGGAAAGAACACATGGCCGGAGCTTGTGGGAACAAATGGAGATTATGCAGCTGCGGTGATCAAAAGTGAGAATTCAAGTCTCAATAATGTTCTCGTGATTTTGGAAGGAACTCCGGTGACTAAAGACATTAATTGTGAACGGGTCCGTGTTTGGGTTAACAGCAACCGTATCGTCGTCCGAGTCCCTACCATCGGCTAGACATCTATATGGACCATGTTTACTATTTACTATACATGTCTGTGACATGAATAAAATAAGTTTATGTATAATACACAAAAAACCTCGTTCAGAGTCCGTTACTTACTAATATTCAAAGTTATATATGTCAGTATGTTGTTGGAAGTGAATAAAATTAATGCCATGTATTTCCGTTTTTATTATTTTCTTTGTCTCCAATAATGATATTGAACTAAACAAAAAGGGCCGCACATATAACAAAAATGCGACAATTAAACTGCTCGTGCCTCCTGTGTGATCCGTGTGTGAAGCCAGCATCAATGTTCTAAAGTAGAGACGTTTGTAATGATCTCGTGTGTTGTTTCGAAAGAATTTTCCACTGTAGATGAGGTGAAGGTAGATTTGTCAGTCAAAGATTAGTGTACGTTGCAGGGAGAGCTGAATTGTGGTGTTATTGTTTGTGAAGTTGTTCATCACAATTGTACTTTAAATGTACTTACAGTTGATCAATTGACTAATATACGAAAAAAGAAATGAATCGATCAAAATTGCTTTCCGGCCTAAGCAGAATCGCTTTCTCCGACACTGAAGTTCAAATTGCCTATGTTCATAATTGTTCTCAGTTAAAGAAAAAAACACTCCTTAAAACTTCAAAGTAAATAGAAATAGAGGGAGTTTATACTAGCAGGGGAGGGTCCAACATTTTTAGTCCCCTAGATAACAGTTAATCATTGCAAGCTACTTCCAATCTCTGTTCACATCTACACCTTATGACGCAAAGAAAACTGTGGAAAAAGCTCTTAGTCCCTGCATATAAATGATAAACTCATTACTACACCGTCAGCGGAGGAGATAAAGGAAGCAACTTTCTCAATTCACTCGGATAACGCACCTGGACCAGATGGTTTCCCGGCTTGCTTTTTCCAATCTAATTGGAATACACTTGGAAATGACATTGTCTCAAAAGTACAGTCTTTCTTTTCTACCGAAGTAATGCCACAAGACATAAACCATACACATGTCCGGCTTATACCGAAATCACAAGGGGCAAAAAGAGTGGGATCTTGTAGAAAAAGGACAAGCCCTTAGGACACATAATATCTTCTATTTTGTTTAAGTTGCTGAACTGGTAAATTGATATTCGACAAGTCAAATTCCAAAAGTTCGACTTATAATATCAGTCATCATTACAATTTATTCACTTTTCTGGCAATTGGATGTTGTGTTTAATTTTATTCACTAAAAGTCACTCATGTAATTAGTGTATCAATGGTAAATGCTTAGAACGTTTTCCATGTTCTTTTATTCTCTCTTCCATCTACTAATCTACTTATAGTTTCAGCTATGCACCGGAGCAAATATAACATCCCGGTTTATGATATATGTAGAAAAGTTTAAGATAATTGATTTGGTAACCTATATCAACAAAGTATACTTATATATCTTTTCGATCATTTGTCCAAAAAGAAGTCCAGAATTAAACGTGATTGAGCTGGAGCAATTTCAGGATGGGTGATCTACTGGAAAGTAATTCGCGGTAGCGTGTGAGGGAGGACAAAACACGGGGAAAGATCTCGCGGTGATTGCAGCGATAGTATACAAATCTTTCGAGCCTCCAAATATTAACGCATCGACCGTCGGACAAGGGGGCTCATGGACCGAGAGAGGGCATGGGGACCTGACCGGTAGGGACAGTGGGGGCGTTACAATTGGTATCAGAGCCGAACCCAGATGGGTGTGGAGTCGTGTGAACTCACACCGTCGGGGGTGACGATTCTGGTGTGCAACGAGGATGTTGCACTCTGTGAGAGGGGGTGATTGTAACATCCCGGTTTACGATATATGTGTGTGGAAAGGTTTAAAAGAATTGATTTGGATACACATGTGACCAAAATGCACTTATCTTTTTGGTCACTTGTTCAGAGAGAACTCCAAAGTTAAGCGTGTTTGAGCTTGAGTAATTTAAAAATGGTGACCTACTAGGAAGTAATTCGCGGTAGCGTGTGAGTGAGGACAAAACAAGGAGAAAGATCTCGTGGTGATTATAGGGATAATATACAAATCTTTTGAGCCTCCAAAGATTAACGCACCGACCGTCGGATAGAGGTGAGACCCATGAGCCGAAAAAAGGCATGAGTACCTCACCGGAAGGTGCTCAAAAAATCCATTTTCATTAAAGAAGTATGAAAGTTTTGGCGCCTTAATATTGATACACAAAGATTATTTTTATTATTAAATGAAACAGATTTGATTGGTGGTAAATCGTACAAACACGTTATTTTTCTTCTGCTAAGCTTCATTGAACAATATATATAACATTACTAAAACATAGAAGAATTGATATCTTTGATCAGTTCTCTTTGTACGGATGATGTGAAACTACTTCAGTAAGAAGTTTCATACACAATGGATTAGTGGCGGATCCAGAATAAATTTTGATTGGGTACAAAAATATATTACAAAGGGATTCGAACCTTTGGATGCAACACAGTCAATTCATCCACTCGACTATAATATTCTATTAAGAAAACCAAAATTTATAAATTATACTGGATGCATGTGTAGGGAAATCTGACCTATCCTAACCACTTAGGGACTATCAGGTT
>OVAP01006509.1:0-11716 GCA_900406295.1 Aurinia saxatilis
GGGGAGTGTTATGAACCCATTTGTGGATGCCCATTATAGGGCCCATTAGCCAAAGCTCATGTAGGGATTGAACATAAACCCTAATCATGTAAACTATATAAGGTTTGCCTCTCTTATGGAATAAAGGGAGAACCCTATTATTCATAACAATCTTTATTTATCAATACATCAATAAGTCTAGCATCTTGGGATATGACTTCAACATCCAAAGAGTTATTTTCAAGGAGACAACTTACCACTTAAACCTTGTGGTGGGACATTACAAATACATACATAACTTAGGTCTGTAACTAAATTAGATCTAAAAGCAGGAGATATATTTTTTCAATTACAAAGACGAGATCAAACCGAAACTTTCTATAGATTCCTTTCAGTAGTCTTTGTGCAACGGGCTTGCCTAAGCCCTGGTAGTTCCAGGAACCGACTCTCATGGAGACGATGGCGGTACCGGGCCACACGCTCCTTCTCTTGCGTTTTTCCGCATGATACCTTGATGCTTCACCTTCCAGATGATTATCACCTTCATAAAAAATACCCTTATTCTTTGCCAATGGATCTAATGGAGTCGAAAGATTTATGGGGATTCCAGGAATCCCAGGAGAAGTATACTTCTCGAAAATGGCATGAAACACTTTCGGCGAAACCTGTTGAAAGTTATCCTCAACAAAGGCAACAACGTCTTGTTGACGAGAGGATGAGCCCATGAATAATTGTCGTTGAGAAGATTTGGGCTCAGAAGACCCATCATATTAACGAGAAAAGGAGCAAAAAACAGTTGTCTTTGAGGTGGTCTTGATCCCGAAAGCCCATAATTTTGGCGTAAGCCCAAAGCCTTAGATGGTCTAGGAACCATGGCCATCGGAATTGGTAAGTCTTCATCATGATCCGGCCCGACGGATTGGTTTGTGGTGTCTGTTTGGGAGCGAGACACTCGGTGACATCATGACCAAGAGATCGAGATTGGTAACAGTAATTCAAGAGTCGTTCATAACGGAACACAATAGGAACTGATGGTTGTCCTGAGAAACTGAAACGACGATGAAACACCAAAGGTTACAACATTGGCCATTTGATTGCACCCGTGCATGGTTCCTGTTTTCATCACCATCCAAATTGAAATCTGTCTTCACGACTTCACCCATCTTATAAGCAATAAAACTAACAATCGAGTGAGCGTAGTAATGCAGTGGGATCTCGCGGATTTGCACCTAAAAAGTGACTTGATTGAGATACATCAGAGGCATATCCTCATCCCAATGGCCAATAGACACCATTCACTCATTAAAGATCCATCGCTTCCTGGGAGGGGAACAAAAATTGTACCCGGCTATGGGGAACAAGTCGTCCAAAAACCAAGTCATTCATTTCTCAAAGACGGGGAAGGAATCGCATCATAGCACGAATATTTTGTCGTCAGGGGTAAACACGGCGGATCAGGATTACACCTTGGCGTTTTCGCGGCTTGGTGACAAATTGAATCATGAATCGTAATCTCTTATCATCAGAATCCATTTCTAGAGACTGAAGATTATGATATTAGGGTTCGAGTTTGCGATGCATCATAGAGCAAAGCAAAATATTGTAAGGTAAAGATAAGGAGAAAAAGGGGATGAAGAAGGCGGATCTGAAATAATTTTTGATAATTGTCAGTTTGTCACACGATTGAAGAAAACTCAACAGTGGATACAATGATTCTACAAAGAGAATCTATTGTGGTTACTAAGAACCGTCAACAAAAAACGTAGAATATGGTCAAACGAGCAGTTATCGAAATCGCCCAGAATATCACACAGTTATCAAAATCGCCTTTTTTTTTTTTTTTTTTTTTTTTNTTTTTTTTTTTTTGTTAACTGAAACTGAAGTCATAATTACAATTATTATTTCTTTATTTTTCGGACTAAGTCATAATTATTTATCTCATGTTTTAACTCAATAAGTTCTCTCTCACTCTCCAAGATCAAAATGTTTGGTCCCTTCAAAATCTATCTTTTATACTAAGTTGTAAATGGTTATTTATAATTTATACATCACGGACCTTCAGAACAAAAAAAAATCTCATAATCAAATAATACATGTGCAAATGTAAATAATACCCTTTTTAAGCGTTTTGCGGTCGGGATATACAAAAATATATATATATATATATACATATAAATAAATTGTTTGACTAGAAAAACATAAAACAAATATTTGCTAGATTAGGTGGCGAGATTTTGTTTGTTAGAGAAAGCTAAATGTGGTTAGAAATGTAAAATCTGCAGATATATGTTTAAATAAAACAAATCTCTCGCCGGTTAGTTCGGGAACCCAGTAATGTACTCTCAAAGATATCACCACCCCGAAATTATAGTTACTCTTAATTATGGAAGGTGAAAAACGTACGTGCACATTTTCTCTATGTAACAAATTAAATCAATGTTAATTATATCCAAAAGAAAAATGATACCCATTTCATTGGTTGGAATTGGATAAGATCGATTAATTATTCCAAAATTGCATAAACCATGAAATTTAATAAGTAAAACAATCATACTTTTATTTAGAAGGAAAGACCTTATACTCTAGAGAGTACAATATTCAGTCCCAAGGCACTTATGCCGACTTAATTAGGAAAAGGAAAACAACGTACCAAGAAACCAACACTTCTAATTCTATAAGGAAAAAGAAAAAAAAAAACCTAAGCTGGCGAGGGAGCAGACGGTGTAGAGGCTGGTTTGGTGGAACAATGTAGCTTAACAAAGCAGTTAAAGAAAGGGTTATGGTACGCTCCAAAGACAGTCTTCTCACAATCGTCATCCATTTTCTGGATTGAGGCGCAACAATCGGTTGCAATAGCGGGTTCGCGGGTGAAGAAAGCCTTAACAATATCCGCAACGCATGTTCTTACGTCTTTGCAGTCCGACAAGCATTTGGCAACAACGGGTGGTGGATGGAACGGAACTGGGTGGACGGGACCAGACGGGGTTGGCGGGAAGGCCTTTCCTGTAGCAGGGAAAGGCCAGTGCGGCTTAGGGGGATAGTAAGGAAAGTAATGGCACCATCCGAGCTTTTCGTCACCTAATGATGGAATGGACTCCAAATCTCTTGCTGTGACTTGAGATGTGACACAGCTTGAGAAGAGAAGGATTGCCACAAAAACTGTGAAATTCTTCATTTTTGGATTCTTGGGAGCTTTTTGAGGTTTGTTTATGTGAAATGAGAAAGGTGAAAATGATTATGATGGCTTTTGGGATGACACACGTATAGGTTTGTTTATATAGAGGTCTTAATTAGGGTTTTCGATTTACATGTTATATATATATATTTCTATCATTCCGAATTATGAGGATTATTGGAATATGCCCTAATTTATTCAACGATGCATAGTTGAAGTTTTACTAGAAAATGATTCACTAAAAATATAGCTGGATTGCTATTCTGTGGGATTGCTAGAATTTTCTCTTTTAAAAGTAAATTGGAAAGATCATGAATGTAGTTAAAAGTTATACATGAGATAAAAAAAAAAGAATGTAAATGGAAGAAATATGAATAAATATAATAAAAATATATTTATATATCTGAATTTTCTTCATTTTTGTGAAAACTGATCTGTGGGATTGTGTACATTAGATAGCTATCGATAAATCTCAGTTCAAGTATTTTTAACATGTTGTTCTGATTTTTTTTAAAAAATTATAGATTTTGTTTAGATCTTTCAGAATATTTTAGAAAAGAAAAGAGAATAGTACTTAAAAAAAAATTAATAACCCGTGAGCACGGGAGAGAGTTAATTTGTAATATAATTAAAACATATTGTATAGTAAAAATAACAATATTAGTATAATCATGTACACAAAAATAAGTATATAATAATTGTAATAGACTTGGGTTAACTGAAAATGCAAAAGACTTGAAATTTTATATAAATATAACGACATCAAATTATTCATCATAAACAAACTAAAAAAATAAAATTAAATAAACGTATATTTATTTTTACTTAAGCAAAAAGAATTTTAGAAAGTGAATTCGTCCATATCAAATCCCTTCATTCGCATTCTTGCTAGCGTTGTTGTGTATGATTGGTTTGTATGATAAAACACGATTATCAGAAACAATTATTGAATTGTATTCATGTAAGGTTTATTAAAACCGGACTATTGCACGAATGAATTTGATAAGTAATTTTCCCAACTTGCTCTTGATTTGGAAATTCACAATTTCTCACCACCTTCAAATATTAATAAAAATCAATGTCAAGGTATTAGAATAAATATTATATACTGCATTCACATATGTCGCATGGATTCCTTTGTTTCGATATCATCAATATACACGATTTCATGCAACCATCGAGTGATAAACTTATATGGGTAGTAAGAAAAAAAAAAGGAAAGTAAAGAAATTAGAAAAATATATAATTGTAACTATGTCTTTGAAAAATATATACTACTAACTAATTCAAGCTAATATAGAACTATACCCTTAATTTGGGTGCCTAAACCCAAAAAAATTTGTGTAAAGTACCAAGCACATAAATACAATCGAATTTTAAGTCTTTGGGATTTTTATTTTCTGATTATTCATATAATGAGATAATTTCATGCAACCATCGAGTGATAAACTTAAGGAGACTTTAAAAACTACCATTTTTGGTGTACCACTTTTCAAAAATACCATGAGAAGGGATACATTTTCAAAAATATCACTACTTAAGTATAATACCACTTTTGCATTTCCAATAAACTTATACAGGAAGTAAGCAATAAATAGGAAAAAATGAAATGAGTAAAGTATATACTTGTAAATTGTAACTATGTCCTGAAAAATATATACTACAAACTAATTTTAGCTAATATAGAACTATACCCTAGATTTGGGTGCCTAAACCAAAATAAATTAGTGTAAAATAGAAAGCATATAAATACATTCGAATTTTAAGTCTTGGAGATTTTTTATTTTCTTTTTATTTGTATAATGATGCAATTTCGTGCAACCATCAAGTGAAAACTTATACGGGAAGTAATAAAAGAATAAGAAATCAATGAAATTTGAAAAATATATACTTGTAAGTATGTCTTGAAAAATATGTACTACTAACTAATTGAAGCTAACTATACCCTAAATTTGAGTGCCTAAACTCAAAGGAATTAGTGTAAATGATTAAACATATAAATACATTCAATTTTTAAGTCTTGGAGATTTTCATTTTCTATTTTATTCATATAATGAGGCAATTTCATGCAACCAGCAAGTGAAAACTTATATGGGAAGTAAGAAAAGAATAGGAAATCAATAAAATTTGAAAAACATATACTTGTAAATATGTCTTGAAAAATATATACTACTAACTAATTCAAGATAGTATAGAACTATACCCTAAATTTGGGTGCTTAAACCCAAAGGAATTACTGTAAATGACGAACATATAAATACATTCATTTTTTTAAGTCTTAGAGATTTTCATTTTCTATTTATTCATATAGGGTGCAATTGGTTGCACATCTAGAAGAATAAAATCAGGTGGAATTGGATATTACTCTGAAACTCCACCAGTTACAAAAAAAAAAAAAATAGTGGAAAAAAATTATTACTCTAGCATTTATATTCCATTCATTTTATTCCACCAAATCCTATTACACTAACATTTTTTATGTGTAAATAGTTGCACCCATAATGAGGCAATTTCATGCAACCATCGAGTGATAAACTTATATGGGAAGTAAGAAAAATAGAAAGCAATGAAATTAGAAAAATTTATACTTGTAACTATGTCCTGAAAATATTTGCTACTAAGTACTAACTAATTCATGCTAATATAGAACTATACCCTAATTTTGGGTGCCTAAACCTAAATGTATTAGTGTAAAAGATGTATCATTTACCCACATTCGAATTTTAGTTCTTGGGAATGTTTACATTTTGATTATTCGCATAATGAGAAAATTTCATGCAACCATTGAAAGTTTTGAGAGACGTGATCGGTTATTGCAATGGAAGTTTTGATGTTCGAGATAAACATTATTGGGCAGTGAGTTTCTTCTTTTTCTTCTTACTTTGTTGTGATTAACAACATTGGGGTTAATATGACACTTATTACTCTTTTTTTTTAAAGAGTGTCGTTTTGATTTGCACATGAATTAATAAAATATATTATAAGTTACGTTATGTCCCTAAATAATAAGTTGTATGTTCATATTCTTCTTTGTTTTGAGGTTAAATTAGCAATTTACTAATTAAAATCGGACGAAAATATTTTTACAATAAATAATTAATCTTAATTGGCAATTAATAAATATAGAGATTCTTTATTAATTAAAAACGAAAACTAAAAACAATCTTTCTTCAGAATCCAAACAAATATTACTTAAAAATGTTTAAAATGAGTGGCGGTCATCAATAAATATGCTAATACCTAAAATCAATTATTTCATATAGATTTGTTTTAAGTATTTAAAATGAACAACAATTCTTTTTTATATGAACCAAATATCCGAATTTTTTTTACAAATGATTTGTGCCAAAATAGGAATGATACATTCCTGAAATGAAGGAACCAATTTTCTATAAAACATCATTTGTGGTACCAAATATTTTTTGAAATATGAACCAAGATTTAGCTAAAACTTAAATATATATTTAATAGCTAAAACATTTTTCGCAACAATAATATATATCCACTGCGATAACGATAAACCCATTGATATAAATTACATAAACTATATTATAAAAACTCTACAAACATGACATAATAAAATCTGCACCAAAATCTAAGAGCTCTGCAAAACCTATATCACCAAAAAAAAGAAATGGTTTTGCAAAATATGTATTCATAGAATATACTAACGCAAAAATTAAAACTAAAGCAAAAATTGTTGAAAGTAAAGGATAATAGACAATCTTGATCTGTTTGGTAATCCTGAAGATCTTCCAAATATATCGGAATAATAATTTCGGAAAGAAAATTTAGTTCAATTAATTCAAATCTTCATTTATTAATCGTAATCTTCAAAATCTTCCAAATTTATTGGTAAGAAAATCTTAATGTTTTATATATTATTTAATACCGAATTAAATCAGTTTATGAATGAAAATCTTCCAAAATTTCCTTTAAAATCGGCTAATGATTTCTGAAAAAAAAATAATTAATAAAAATGACAAATTAATAAATCAGAAGTATGCCTAAGAAATCGGACATATGGGAAAGAAATAATTAAAAATAGTCTTTAGTGATTTAAAAACGAAATACTTAAATAATTAATGAAAATGTATAACACTGTACGTATTAATTAAATCGGCCAGATTTCCACTAAAATAGGAGAATTAATTTTGTAAACAAATAAGTATGTAATATATAGAAGATATCAATTTGGTGGTTAATACTAATAGTTTTTTTTTTCTTTCAAATCTGCGATATTTTAGCAATTTTTATTATTATCAGGTATTAGTTCCAATATTTCCGGCACACAATTTCTAATATTTCCTGAATCTTAGTAACCCAGTACTTGAAAAATATTCTAAGGGGGTGTTCTTGGATGTGTTATTTTTTGTATTTGGTTGTATTTAAGATGAAATTTCAAATACGGTGTTATTCAATTGTGTATTTAGTTCAAATACATTAAAATTCAGTGTTATTCATTTATGTTTTTGTTTGATGTATTCTCAATACATTAAAAATAGGTGTTATTCAATATCTCTTAGATTTTATTGTATTTTGATTTGGATTTATTTTGTCAATGAAATTGTGAACAAAAAAAACAGAGAGATTTTTTTGTGTATTTGTGAGTACACCCATCGAACAAAAAGAAAAATGAAATAAATGATATCTCTTTCCACCTTCATCTGCAAATACTATTTTTCTGCAACATTTCTCAATTTCCTCTCCATCACCTCTCTGAATTACGAACCTACAAGCCTAAGATCTTAATTTTTCGATTGCCACCACCACCACCACCACAATCACAATCTCCATCTTAATCTTCAATCTCCATTCACTCGTGCAGCCGAGCCGCGATGAAGAAGATGGAGACGAATCTGCAAGGATTCAGGTTTTTAGCAATCCCAGCTTCCGTCTTCTTCCGCTAGGTTAATTTCTTAATCTTTTCACATCTCTCATCCTTTTCATGGTGGATTCTCTCCTATTACTTCTGGTGAAATCTCTTCCTCTTCTTCTTAGATCCTCAATCTCGCCTCATTGGAGTTGGTCAGGCCGTTGATGTGGCTATAATATAGTCGGAAAGTTCGTTTTTATGTTTCGTTAATCAATTGTTTTTCAGATTTTGATTCTGGTATGAAGCATTGTGTGTGTGTTGTATGTTTTAAAGATATGGTTAATGGTATGTGTATGAATTCTGCCTACTCGATGTGTAATGATAATTTTTAAAAGTTTTTCAATACAGATACAAGTAAGAAGTGTGACTCATTCAAAAGCACATGAGACTAATCGAAAGCCACCACGGTCTAAAGTTTCAGAACCATGAATGAGATATCATCTTAGCTTTGCAGCAGATTTCACATCTTTTAACCCATTAATCAGACACAATGTCATGGTGTAGGCTTCTTTGCGACTCTTGGTCTACTTTTTTTTAAAGACAAAGCTTCTAAAGTTCTCTGGGTAAATCAAAACCTTCTTATGTCATTTGTAATACATTGTGGTGACATGAATGTGATTTTGTATCATGATTCAACTGCAAAAATATGCATGATTAGTTATAGTTCTACTATATTCCTTTAATATTGTGTTAATCTACGATGTATTCGATTCATCAACCACATTATCGTTTTAACCGTATCTAGTATGAAACATAGACTTTAAATGGTTTTATTTCTTATGAATATGCAATCCATCGTGGTCTTGGGTCTAGATTTATCAAATATACTAGGCAATAATCTGTTGTTTTTTTTTTGCTACGATATCTTACATCACACCATGGGTCATGACTTTTGCATCCTCGATTAGAGGTCTAAAGGAGACATATTAGATGAATGGTAGTGGATCTTTACTGTAACAAGTTGGTCTCTGGCTCTTTTGTCCATACGTGAGATTAATTGCTCATGTTCTTTTAGTCTAGAAGTCTTCTTTTATGTTACTTTCTTTCATTGTGGTTTCTGGTTTTTCCATTTTATGATCATTTCTTACACTTTTACTTGCAGACACCGAGTGTATTCATATGACAACCTAAGAGTAGATTTTGGAGGAGAGCCATAGAAGACTAACCATCAAATGATCTCTGCTCGTCATACTTCAGCGTGTTCTCATCACTGCTTTGTCATAAAAAATGTTTTTGGTTCCTACTTACAAGTCGAAGACCCAAGAGATTTTTTTGGTTTTATATTGTCTTTGTAATAATAGTGCCGTGTGTTTTCACAGAAAGTGGAAACATCAGTTTCAATAAAAAAAAAATGATTTTCAAATACAAGGAAATACAAACAAGTACGTGAAAGTACAATACGTCAAATACAAAAGAAAACACAATAACTGTTTTAAATACATGCAAATATACTGAAAAACATGTAAATCCAAATCCTTTAAAACACATTGAAATACTAAATCCAATAACACCCTGTAAATATTTTGTACACTGTTTTTGGAAATTATTTTAAAACAGAAAATACATGAATAAAAGTTAGTGCAAAACATTACTGAAAAAAACAAAATTTGACTTTTCCAAAAAAAAAAAAAAAAAAAAAGANNAAAAAAAAAAAAAAAAAAAAAATGAGAAGAGGGGACATTTCACCTCAAGATGGCTCTCCTTTAATATATACAGAATTACAAAAAACTTATTTTAAATCAAATTTTATATATCTGATATTATGAAATTTAAATATTTATTATACTTACACTTTTTATCAAGTGGAAATATCTATAATATATTTTCTGTTGAATTTAAAATATATTATTTTTAGAGCTTTTATCAATGTAATATTTATAAAACATTTTGACTCAACAATTTTTTTGAATATATATATATATATATATATTTGTATAACCACTGGCAAATCCCTAAACTGATGGATGTGGAGATTTCAGAAAGAAAAAAGAAACAAATGGAAAAATAGATTGCGCATCAAATTAAATGTACAATTATTATTTAATTTCTTACCTTAACTAAATTAGGAGCCAACATGTAATTATGCATAAATATAGTGAAGCTGCAAAAACATAAGTAATAAAGAATTTTTATAATATCATGACTATTTTTAGTATGATAACACGATCTAATCTTTTTGTACACAAAGAATCCATGAATTTAACCTATGAAATTGAAATGACAACCACACAACCACAAAGACTTAAGAGTTTCGGATGATTGACACAAAGGAAAAAAGGGAACCCAAACCAATAGTCCTAACTTTCTCAATCATCATATTTCTTTTATTTTCTCATCGGTCTTGTTGCAATAATTTGGAAAGCTTTGATTGTCTCCATCCAATTCTTTATTTTCTGTCGTCGGATGCTCCACCGTCTCCTCCGTCTTCACTAGCTCTGTAACCATCGCCGTGGTGGTGGTGACGACTGGTGCATCGTAATCCTTTGTTTTTTTACTGTGACCTGGAAGCTTCTCCTTGTTCTTGTCCATTGACCCTTTCTTCTCTTCCTAAGTTTTCTCCTCTCCTCCTTCAACGATCTTCTTCTCATGCTCCTCGTCCTCCTTCTTCTCTGTCTTCAAGAAGACTTCCATGGTTCTCTGGTAGAAGATACATAAAGGAGAGCAACAAAGTCAACAATTGTGTGTTTTCCAAAATTGAATCATTAAGATAACAGAAAAAAGTCTCACATTGATGAAAGAGTGATTAGTCTTAAAATTGATGTGTGTCAGTATGCTTCTTAAAAGACTTATAAAAATATTACATCATGGCTAAGACGGTTAAGATCCATGCAATAGTTGCAGTTGTAGCTGCAGCCGGTGATGAGCTTCCCACGGTCCATAAACGGATGTGGCTAAGGCCGGAGATTGTGGAAGCCGTACCAACAACGCCAGCCAACAACGCGAATGTCACACAGAATCATGTGGCTGCGCTTGCCATGACAATATAAAATTGGGAGAAATGTGCAGGAAGGTTAAAATCAAGGCCTGCACAAATGCTAGAGATTTTAAGAACAACAAAGTTATTTGTGAAAAAAGCATACAAAATTGAGAATCTCATTGAAGAATTCTATACATCTCACCATAAAGAGCATGATAAAAGGATGAAAACGAATTGGAGAGCAGAAGAAAATTTGGCTTGTAAAAACTGCGCAAAAAGAGAAAAAAAACTACGACATGAACAACAACAAAAAAAGATTCACAGGTTTATATAGAGATTTATTAAACCTAAAAAATTGGTGTATCATATATTTAATATTGAGATAACAAATCATAACAAATTTGTAAACAAAAATTCAAAAATGAAAATGATAATATTGAGATTTGTATTGAATTAGTTGTGCAGAATTAAAATTATACGATTTCAGTTTGTTTTTCATTATTTATTTTTTTATTCGAAATCTGTATTAATATTTTAAAATTAAAATAATCTGTTAGGCTAATATCCAAAGATATCTTCACAAGCTTCTTGGTGGAAGGGTGGGGATACACCAAATGCTATAGTGGCCGTACCAAAGATTAAAGTGAAGAATAAGCGGGCCAGAGCTTTGGTTTTTGAAAATGAACCAGAGACAATAAGCATCAAGGTTGAAGAAACCGCAGGGACTTCGAGAGATGTTTCGAGAAACAAAAAATCTCATGCAAAAGCG
>OVAP01006510.1:0-11715 GCA_900406295.1 Aurinia saxatilis
AGCATTCTACCAGGGGTGGTAAAGCAGATCTCACAGGCATCGAGTCAGTGCCAGAGCAAGTGTATCTCATCAGATCGGTCACGGCCATTCACATAAACCATGGCAGAAGGCCATGCAGCGCTAAGGGCAAGGGATGAGGTAACACATATTCTGAGTGGCAATGATCCAAGTATGGAATGGTACAACACAAGCATGCAATGATGATGAGGAGAGCTTTATAGAGGGAAAGTCATCTCCCGGGAACAAAGGAAGAGGAAAGAACGTGTTATAACAACTCATATTCCAGGCTTTGTCAAGAAGAAGCAAACGGTTGAGTCAAGCTCAAAACTTGGTACAACACATATTGGTGCTAGCTCAGACTATAGCACAGAAGCAGCCTCAAGCTCAGGCACTTCAAGACATACCAACAAGACTACTCCCAATCTTTCAAACAGTCTTCAGGAAGAAACTGTGCATGCAATGCACATGTGGTTTCAGTCAACAACCGACATAAAAGGGTATGAGTCTCTTGAACTCAAGGTGTGGTCAGCTGAGGTATACATCAAGCTTGGGGAGGCAGACAAACATATTTGTACCATGTGATGAAAAGTTTTCATCTGGTTCGTTCCATATCCAATGTCCCACACTATGTGACGACTGTTGAAAGGAAGTTATCAACCGAGAATTCTGAGACAAAGGAAGTCAAGGCATATGATTGGGGCTTCAAGTACACATTGTCACTGCAAGGACTCGATGGATTTTCTTAAAATCCTCCACTCACCTCCATAGATGAAATAATGGTAGATGATCAGTCAGATTGTGTATCACGAGCTGAGGTAGCGCAGTTCTTGTGTGAAGAGGATTCTAAGATGAACTTGTTCAACATCCCACAATTTTCAAGCATGAGGTGGTCTGTACTTCTGTCAGTTCACCTGAGTATGCAATATGTTCTGGTGTTGTATCAGACTTCGAGGTTACTTGGGTGTTAATACCAAGAGTGCAAAAGGGGGCATAACACTGAATTGCAAAGCGGAGGAACCAGAAATTCATATCTTGCTAAGCACTAACGTGGTCAAGGTTACAACTTCATACTCCATATCATCTCTTCGTTAAAGTCATGCATATCAAGAGGTAAGTGTTTTTAGCTTATGTGGTCTCTCAACCAGGGGTATAACTAGGATAATGCAGTGGTGTGGTGATAATGATGTTTGACGAACTAGCTAGTATTGAGGGGGAGTGACTATTTTAATGATGATGAACTGGCTATATTTGAGGGGGAGTGAATGAATGTTTACCTTAGTCATTCACGATGCATAGAATTCATGGGGAGTAAAGAGTGTTTATGCTGGTTTAAACTCTTACTCAGTTCTGTTGTGTATTGAAAACCTATGGGTGATTGATTTCTTTCGAAGTTAGTAAAGGTTTTCAGATATTTGGAATTCTACACCACCACTATGTCTTGCTTCACTTGTGTTTATGTTTTTGATGTATGCAGATGCTTGAGAAGACGCACAAAGCTAAAGAGGGGGAGATTGAAGATGTAGCAGGTTTGAGCTAGGAGCGGTGCCATCACGAAGCTGAGCTGGAGCGGAGCTGACGTGGATAATTGAAGATGTAGATGTCTGAACCACGTGGGGAAGCTTCTGGAAGATTCCAGAAGCAAAGTATATGCTTGAAGAGCGGTTGTGGATTGAGGAGATCCATCCTTATCCTTTGGAGAAAAATAAGGAAGGGATAAGTGAAGATTGAGAAGCAACTTCTGGAAGATTCTAGAAGTAAAAGATATGCTCGTAGTGCATGTTGTGGATTGTGAAGATCCATGTTTATCCCTCAGAGAAAAACAAGGAAGGGATAAACATGAGCAAGAGACATGTAGCGATTAAGCTAGTAGTTGAGCTAGCACGACGTTGACTTGAATCTTGCTGACGTGGACCAGTGAAGCAGTAGCTGGGCTGGAGGGAGTTTGTAGGATTCTAGAAGACTATAGAAGACTCGAGAAGTTGGAAAAAGATATTGAATCTGCTTGTAAGCGGTTTAGTTGAAGATAAGGTTGAGTTTATCTTTCCGGAGAAAAATAGGAAGAGATAAATTTGGGGAAGAAATATTGGGATATTTCTTCAGTTAGGATCATATCTGATTCGGGTAGATTCAGGTGATTCGGTTGTTGGATCTCTATGTGGATAAATAGAAGATCCAGTCCGTGGATAGGACTTAACGTTTTGTAGAGCTAAAAGAGCGAGAGAGTAAACTTGAGAGAAACAGAAAGTTTACTTGTTCTTGAGTGGTTCTTTGGATTGTGGATAGATCCAAAGAACATGTGAGATTAGAGTTTAGTCATTCGAGGCAAGACAAGCTTGTCGTTGAAGTGTCGTGTAACTTGTAGGTTACTACTAAACTTTAATATATTTTTCTTTGTAGAGAAAATCTCATGTGTCACTCTTTGTATTCGTTCTTGTGCTAGTATGATATCCATTTCAGAGGTAACAAACGAATTGACATCCGTCGACTGATGGCAGAATTCTCATCTATCCTTGTTTTTCATGTTTCTCGAACGGCAAATATTAAGGCCGATTATCTCTCGAGAGTAGCACTTACAACTACTTCTCCAAACATTCATGCTTATATCAACTTCTAAATGCAATGCATAATCTCGTTTACAAACAAAAAAAAAGGATTACCTCTCTCTGAATACATTCAGCACCAAAAGTTTCCCTTTTTGGACTGTTGTTTTTTTTGTCAAGTCCTTGGACTGTTTTAGGCTCCAACACTTACCTTAGAGCTCCAACCTATCGACGTGATCATTCACACTTGTTTGAAAGGATTATAAAATCAAAAACACCATCACTAAATATGAGAAAGCTTTGGTGCCTTGTATCGTGCAGTAAGGCTTCGTACACACGGACACTGGTTTGCTAGCAGATGCTACCAATGAGGCTTCACTATGTTTCTTACTTGCTGTTATCTGTTCTCTTACTGGGTAATCTTTTTATTACATTGTAAAGCTTAGGAAGCTCAGTATATTCACTTTGGTGTAGCTCAATCCGGTCACCTTTGAATAAAATTTAATAATTTATTCAAATAAAGAAAAGTTTCACACGGACACAAAGACTGGTAATAGTTCTTATGGTACATTGGTCTACGGTTGGAGTGAATGGTTCCATAAATATATTGATTTAACAGAAAAACAATATATATATATATATATATATATATATATATATAACTATGCTAAAGACTCGACCATAGCTCAAAATCCAAATGAAAAGGTTGCTAGATGCAAGATAAGACCAGATGCAAAGGTTGCTAGGTATAGTCTTATAGAGTGACAAATCCATCTTCCCCATAAAACCTGTTAATTGACAAATACAAACATTTAGACTTAAGATGCAAAGGTTGGATTTGCACAACTTTTTTTTTCTTTTTTTGAGTCTTATCTTGCATCTAGCAACCTTTTCATTTGGATTTTGAGTCTTATCTTGCATCTAGTCTTATCTTACACGTATCAAATGAAAAGGTTGCTAGATGCAAGATAAGACTCAAAATCCCTCCGGAAATCATATATTCTAAAACACTAAAAAACCAGAAAACCAGAAACCTTTCACAAGTCGTTTCTTTCATATTTGAAGAATAGGGAAGAAAAAATACAGACCTCATTAACAAGATATACTATTGTTATCGGATTAACAAATTCCAACGTCGGTTCGAATGAAACATGTAACACTAGATATAATTGATTAACAATTTGTGATTGGCTTTATGTAATCTCCAAAAGCTGTTCTCGTTTAATTGAATGAAAATCTTGTTGACAAGAAAATAAAATTAAAAAAAACTCATATATTTAAATAAGAAAGAGAAACTGTATTATTTCAAAGTTTGATGTACATAAATTGGGACTTCTACTTTCTTTTTTGATCAACCACAATTCTAAAATCATGTGAACACTACAAAGTTGGTTGAGTAATTTGTAAAAAAAAACTGTTTACATAAATAAATTCTGAATCACTAGACCACGGCACCACCACTTGATTACAAAAAAGCATGTTACAGAATCTTACTTCAGTAAAAAATACAAAAGACTGCATAAATTAGGGCTTATTTTTTCCTTACAATCAATGCAAATAAAGTAATGAAAATAGTAGTTATAGAAATAAGTTTGGATTTATAGATCCAAATCTTAGGGTTTAGTTTTCTTGTATGAAAGAGGTATAGGGTTTGGGGTTTTTAACCCTAAAACCAAAACTCTATACCGTAATCACTAAAATCAAAAAAAAAAAAAAATGAACCTACAGTAAATAACCCAAAAATATCAGAAAACATTAACGGATAATAAATAAGATAACCTTCACGTCGGAATGATGCCAGAGTTTCAAACTTTCGCCGAATATGTTCTTGAATGAGTGGATTTTGAAGATCTCGGTGAGATCTATCTGTTTCTCTAATCAAAAATAATTTTTTGTTTTTGTTTTTGAAGAAAATGACTCAAAATCAAATGCAAAAAAAATGGAAAATACTGAAGGAGGAAAACTATCGGAAGAAGAAAGAAAGAGATAAATAGGAAAAAAATAAAGAATTGTGGTATAAATATAACTAGTATAGATGTCTCGTGCTGAGCACGTGAGAAAGTTAAATTGAAATCATTTTTAAAATAGTATACATGATATAATATAATTACAGTAAATATGTATACATGATTTATTTAAAAACAATTAGTTAAAATTAATAGTAAACACTAAATAGTTAAAAATTACAATAATCTTGTCATTTATTTTAAATATGAGAATAAAGAGACATGAAAATAACAAAAATGATTAAGCAAATTGCATTTATAGCAATTCAACAAAATGATTAAGCAAATTTGTATAGCTAATATAGTACTATACCCTAATTTTGGGTGCCTAAACCCAAATGTATTAGTATAAAATATGATTCATGTACCCACACTCAAATTTTAATAATTTGGAATGATTAAAATGTTAAAGAAGAATTCAACATTTTGTCTAAATAGTAGGGACAAATCTTTTAGCTGATATTCTGAGTTAATAAATCTTGATTTTATTTTATTTTTTGTTGCTAATGTAGTACTATACTCTATGTTTGGGTCTATAAACCCAAGCATATTTGTATAAAATATGCTTTATATACACACATTGATTTATAAGTCTTGGGAATGTTTACATTTTTTTTATTTTTTTTTTGTCACGAAACATTTTGGTTATTTACAACTAACCTTTATTGTCTAAATTAATTGATTAAACCGTACTATATTTTTATAACTCGGACGGACTGGAACAAAATTTCCAAAATTATAAAACTGTAATTCCAAAAGTTTTTTTGCTAATACAGATGTGTGGGTCTATAAACCAAAACGTATTTGTATGAAATACAATTAATATTCAGACATTCGATCTATAAATTTTTGAGAATATATATACAGTTTGGTTATATACAATTCACATATATTATGAAAATTAATTGATTAAAACTGTTGTACATTTGTTTTAATATTATATTATATTAAAACAACATATAATATAATATAATATTACTGAAAAAGAAATTTTAATAATTCGAAGCAGATGGGTGGACAAATACGGACAGAGTATACATTCTTCCCTTTTCGTACATTTGTCCGAGATTGTCGTATTAGGGAGTTAATGTCTACTGGTAACAAATTCTCTTGGGCTGTCCATAGAGGAGATGTGTATTTACAAATTCAGTTGGATCGCTGCCTAGACAATTCTGAATGGCTAAGACATTTCCCAAGATCTAGTGTGGAGTTTCTTGAGCTTAGAGAGTCAGATCATCGACCTTTGGTTATCAAACTGGTCGCTGGTAATATCACTCAAAGGGGTAGATTTTGCTTTGATCGTCGCTGGACAAAAACGCTGGGGATAAAGGAGGTAATTTCTAAAGGCTGGACACATCTTCATGTACAAGGCTCGACCACAGTCTCTGATCGTATCTCCTCTTGTCGAAAAGAACTTTCGAGGTGGAAAAAGACGGTTCAGTCTAATTCTAAGATTCATATAAGAGAATTACGACAACAATTTGAAGTGGAGGTGTCAAAGGCTTCACCGGACCGTCAATTATTAAATCAGATTAAGTTGTCACTTCATGAAGCTGAAAAGGATGAAGAAAGTTATTGGAAGATACGCAACAAGGAGGCATGGTTAAAAGATGGTAATAAGAACACAAAAAAATTCACGGAAAAGTTAAAACTCGTCGATTACGGAATCAGATACCGGTGCTCTTAGATGATACGGGCCAACAACATTTCACCGAAGTGGCCAAAGGGGCAGTAGCAGTGCAATATTTTTTTAACATGTTCTCTTCTTCTAATCCAAGGGATCCCTCAGAGTTGTTGGAGGGCTTTCAAACGTGTGTCACAACTCGAATGAATGCTTCACTATTTTGGGCTGTTACAGATAGAGAGATACATCGTGTGGTTAAGAGTTTAAAGGCTGATAGTGCTCCAGGGGCGGATGGAATGACTGCAAAGTTTTTCCAAGAGTATTGGTTCATCATCAAGCATCAAGTATCCAGTGAAGTTAAACAATTCTTTATCACCGGACGATTTCCCCTGGATTGGAACTACACACAAATATGTCTCATTCCCAAGGTTCCAAACGCTTCAACCATGAAGAATCTGCGTCCGATAAGCCTATGTTCGGCATGCTATAAAATAGTTTCGAACATTTTATGCTCTCGATTGAAAAAGATTATTCCGCAGCTGGTGTCTCCAACACAAGGTGCGTTTGTTGTTGGACGGTTATTTTCTGATAATATACTCATTGCACATGAGATGATCCATGGGTTACGTACTAACTCGAACTGCAAAGGAGATTTTATTGCAATCAAGACGGATATGTCCAAGGCTTATGATCGAGTAGAATGTAATTTTCTTGAGATGCTGTTTTTATGTTTGGGATTTGATACTAAATGGGTTATGTTATGTGTACGGTCAGTTACTTATACAGTATTACTGAATGGTCAAACTCATGGTTATATTCAGCCTGAACGAGGTCTTCGACAAGGATTTCATCCATCTTATGCATGGAGAAGTATATTCCATGGTCGAGAGCTGCTTAGTAAAGGTCTAGTGAGAACAGTAGAAAATGGCCTTCGAACCAGAGTGTGGTACAATAAATGGATACGTGATACTCATCCTCGTCTTCCATACAACAAGCAACATGTTATGAATTTTTCTCTTCAGGTCTCTGATCTACTGTTACCCAACTATCAATGGGATATGGAGAAGATTCATAACTTGTTCTTACCAAATGATATAGCTCAGATTCGTTGTATGTCACCTGGTCCTTTGGAGGATTACTTTGTATGGGCACACTCTAAACATGGTGCATATACCGTTAAGAGTGGCCATTGGTTAGCATCTTCTTTATCTTCGGTTCCTTATGAGCGTTCGATTGAAGAGTAGAATGTTAATCAAGTAAAGCGGCAGATTTGGCATATCAAAATGGAACCAAAGATTCGTATGTTTTTATGGCGGAGTTTATCAGGTGCCTTAGCAGTTTCTACACAACTTTTGTCCAGAGGCAAGGTGGTTGATTCCACATGTAAATTGTGTGGCATGGCTCCTGAAACTATCTATCATGTTCTTTTTGAATGTTCTCATGCTCAACGGTTTTGGTCTCTAGCTAATGTGCCGAGTTTGATGTCAGCCTTCACTTCTTTGCTTTTGGATAATATGAGGGCATGCTTTGCTGTCATAGATAATCATATGGTGGGTAATGAGCAAAGACGAGCTATACCATGGCTACTTTGGTCCATATGGAGATCGAGAAACAAGATCCTTTATGATAATGTACAACAAGATGTTGTGGTTTTATTCTAGGAAGCTATGGTGGAGGCTAATATACCTCGAATGTCGAAGAGTGTCGGCAGCAAGGGCAGCCCCTTCCTAATAGTGAGACAAGTTGGGTACCTCTTACTTCGGAGGAGGTTAAATGTAATGTTCATGCTCATTGCCATTCCGAACCGTACCACTTTGGGGGGTGCTTGGATAGTGCGGGATCATATGGGATTAGCTCTGGCTCATTCACACGTGAAGATTTTACAGGAACGGTTAATCGGATCATGGCTGAACTTCGAGTGATATGGTGGACGCTTCAAGGATTGCGAGATTTAAAGTTTTCATCAGTCATTATCTCTATGGAATGCAAGGCAGCATTTGAAGCTATAACAAAACCTACAACATGGCCGAAGTACAAATATCTCCTACATCACATTCAACGACTTCTTCCATCCTTTGGGAGTGTTTCCTTTGAACTTTCTCATCGCAATGCAAATACGATAGCCATGGACATTGCATCAAGTGTATTATGTGAGAGTCAGTTTCAATCCTATCTGTCTTTAGGAGGTTCGGCGTGGTTTCATGATCGTTTAAATCGGAAGGCCTTTACTATAATATAGAAATCCTTATTATTAGGATTGTGATTTTAGTCTAATATCTTTTTGTTTCCTTGGTTTCATTTTGATATTGTTGTTCAAAACTATGGCTCCAAATGGTGACCATTAAAAGGGAAAAGAATGAAGAGAAATACTGAATTCCTCTTCGTTCCTTAAAACTTACACCATTTGTAAGGGAAAAGAATGAAGAAGAATACTGAATTCCTCTTCATTCCTTAAAACTACACCATTTGTAAGGAACTTTTGGTTTCTCTTATTCCTCTTCATTCCTCTTCATTCCTCTTCATTCTTCCTTCTGCAGAGAAGTATTGAACAAAAATATTCTCAATCATATTCGAAGAGGAACCACTTTTTTTTTACAATTCCATTTCATTCCTTAAATTTGTTCCTTTTCATTCCCTCATTCCTATTCTTCATCATTTCTTTTATTTTTTAAAAAAATAAACAGGTAAAAAAATGATTAATGGAGATATAAAAATCTAAACATAAAGAAAGATTTATATTACGCCAAATTAAAAATAAGTAACAATTTTTCAAAACGAATTAAAAAAAGTCTTATGTAAAATGTTTATTAAACTAAATTTCATCTATATACGCAAAAAGTCTTTACAAAACATTCAGAATAATATTTATTAAAATAATATGTAAATGATATTATTAGTAAACAAATATAAGAGGATATTATTCGAAATTGCCACAAAAGTAGTAAACAAATATAATAGTATCTTACAGTGATTCTAAAATAATAAATTCGGTGAGTATTGTTTGCTAATATAATAATGTTCATCAAATAAGAAATGTTTAACTTAGAATTAGAAATATATATATATAAGCTTAGAAAAAAGGAGGATCTGGTTTTGATCTGGTTTAACAAATTTGTTTTGTTATAACTAGAAGAAAGTGATGATTTTCAAAGAAATTCATGAGTTTGGTGGTTGTGTCCGTGAGCATACACACTACTTAATAACCTTATACATACTAAAATTACTTATGAATAAGAATTAAGTAAGAAATTAAAGAAATATATTATTACTATTCGTATATTAATATACAGTAAAACCTCTATAAATTAATAATGTTGGGATTGAAAATTTATTAATTTATAGAAATATTAATTTATAGATAAGTTTTTAATTTATTACTTTTCTTAAATTTTCCTTTTTTTAAAAAATAAAGAAAGTGTATTATAGTTTGGGAAAAATCCTGAAAAATACACCAACTATTTTTCATTTGCCATAAAAATACACAAATTTTTGGCGCCAATTGAATTTTTTTCCAGATTAATACACAAACTCATTAGTTTTGTAATTTTAATACACGAACTTTAAGCAACATGTAAAAGTAAATTTGAAATTCCGGTTTTGCCTCAACTTTCTCCTTTAAATTATTTTCTGATTAGATTTTGAATAAAATTCAGATATAAATATTTACATAATGCCAAAAATTATAAAATAAAATTTAAATATTTTATATTATGTTATAGGGTTTTAGGGTTTAGAATATAAAGTTTAGGGTTTATAATTTTAGGGTTTAGGTTTTTACCCTAAACTTTAGATTCTAAACCCTAAAACCTATAATATAATATAAAACATTTTAAAATTTATTTTATAATTTTTGGCATTATGTAAATATTTATATCTGAATTTTATTCAAAATCTAATAAGAAAATGATTTAAAAGAGAAAGTTGAGGGCAAAACTGGAATTTCAAAATTACTTTTACACGTTGCTTAAAGTTCGTGTATTAAAATGACAAAATTAATGAGTTTGTGTATTAATCTGAAAAAAATTCACTTGGTGTATTAATATGGCAACGCAAAAAATTTGTCTATTCTTATGACAAATGAAAAATAATTGGTGTATTTTTTAGGGTTTTTGCCATTATAGTTTACATATTTCATAACTTATTTTGTTAAAACTTCTCTATGCTTTTGCTATCAAATTTTCAGTCTAGGCTTGAACAATTACGTTCATATACTACAAGAGACAATAGCAAATTGGTTGACGCTGAAAAATTCGTTCAAAGAATGTCGTATCAAGGAAATTAAAAGATGGGTCAACTACAAAAATGACATTTATGAACTTGAAATTTGGATTCACATATAATCTCAGTTTTCAGAATAAAATGGATATAAAAAACCTACTCGACTATCCGGGAGAAAAATATACTTGTTCAAAAGTTGAGAATTTAGAAGAAATTGTAGCCACAATCCTAAATGATGATGATGAAGCTGAGGACCATATAACAATACATTTGAAAATAGTTATGCATAAGAAAACAATTATTGCGTCTAGAACTCTTCATAATTTTTTTATGCAAATTGAGAAGACAACATCATTAATTTTAAAAGAAATAAAGAAAATTATAGATGAGCTTCAACGAGATTCAAACTCCAAGAAGAAACAAACAACATTATAGTCATATTTTAATAGATTGTCTTAGAGACATAATATACATATACATATATATGTATAATATTTCTAATTATTAATTTATACTATTATTGGGAATATATTTTACATAGGAATTCTAAAAAAGTTATTATCTTATTATCTTATCAAATTTCGTAATTTTTTACACTAGCCCAATTCGGGACCGGAAGAATTTATTAATTTATAGTGATTATTAATTTATCAAATATTAATTTATAGAGGTTCTATGTGAAATAAGAAAATAAAATACTCCATATTTCATGCATCTACCTCAAAACCCAAATTTTGTCTTGGACTGACGCGGTACATAGATTCCCATGTGAGTCCTTGGGTCACTTAGTGTACGAGTCTTGCATAAGAACTCAGTAGTTGTCTGTTTATCTTCAAACACATATCAGAAGCTAATCAAGAATTTACTAAAGATCAGCTTAAGTTTTACCAATTTAAACACATATCACACTGCAACACATTTGGATAATTAAAGCAAAGATCAGCTCAAAATTTTACCAATCCAAAAACACCACAAACTAAGATCCTAGAACTTTCTAAAGAATCAAACCTTATAAATAGGGGGTTTTTTTTTGCATCGACGTTGCAATGTGAAAGGGTATACGATATTGTTAACTTGGATTGATTGCAATAAAAGCTGACACTAAAGAATTTGTCAAGTTTGGAGAAACCTAGAAGTATTAAATGGTTTTTTCAATTTTATTGATTAGCCATTAGGCATATATATATATACAAAGTATAAACTTGATGAGCANAACGTGGACACACGTATGAGATTGGACTTCAAAAAAATCTTCAAATTACTTCAAATCGGCTGTAACATCCCGCCGTAGGATAAAATCGACGTTTATACCAGATCGTAGGGTTCA
>OVAP01006512.1:0-11713 GCA_900406295.1 Aurinia saxatilis
TCGAGAACAAATTCAGATAAAGACTGTTGCATTTGGGGAGTTATCAGTATACGTTGGAGATAATCGATAATGAATCTTCAGAAGACGCGTTTGGATAACAGTCGATCGACCGATATATAGACGACCGATCGAGCAGAGCCGGATATATATAAATATTTGGATCTCAATACAAATCTCTTCCTGATTTATCTCAGCCAACAGCTCGACTCTCTACTTTATAAATACAGACGACTGAATCCAGAGAGAAACACACACACAAAGCTTCCAGGCATCCAAGCTAAATAATTTTCAGTTTCTTATCTTTGTTTCTTCATCTTACTATGTTTGAGTAGTCTTTTAGTTAGGAATAGAGTTTTGCTTGGAGGAATCATGGTTTGGTAGATAGGCAATAGGGCTGTGTAATGATTAGTTTGTAGGCTTACTTTCATATCAAATCTTAATATAATCATAGGATAAACCTGCTACTAATACACCACTTAGAGTAAGAGATCCAGAACTTGATAGTGAAAGTTTTACTATTTATAGTTTAGTAGAATCTGATTTCTTGAACCGAATGCCTAGATTAATTAATTGATCAACCCATAGGTTCTCTTTCTGAAAAGATATATGTTAGAATTAACTCGGATACCAATTGAACTAGACTTGCTAAGCATGACCATAAGGATAATCAGTTAATAGTGATTTCAGTTATATAGCCTAGACTAGGATTTACACTAGTTACTACCATGAATAATTCAAACCGTGATCCTCTGATGCATTAATTGCCTAACTTCCTAACACTTTTTATTGTTGAATTTTCTCACGTTTTATTCTGTTTCAGCATTTTCAGGCATTGATCGATCGACGGCATAACCTGCAATCGACCGAAAGATGTTCCAATCGATCGACCAGTTCACATTGTCGATCGAACAAAACCACAAACCAATTCATTTTGCTGCTTAGCTCGAGTGAACTTGGACGTGCTACTGCGTACCTCCTGCTCCCTGTGGATTCGACCCCTAAGTACTACTGCAATACATGTGCGCTTGCAGGACATATTTTTGGAGAAAACTAAATCCCCATCAAGTAAGTATCGAAGAAATTGAGACCCTCTTTTTATCGGAATCGTTACACCACTAGCCTAGCTTTGTGATTGTCAACAGAGCTATCTGTGTTCATTTTTTGTTTGAAGATCCATTTACACCCTAATGCTTTGAAACCTGGTGGTAAATTAGTTATCTCCCATGTATGATTTTGCATAATGGAGTCGATCTCACTATTAATTGCTTCTTTCCAAGCAGGAGCGTTTGGTGTAGTCATGGCTTCTGTGAAGGTTTTTGGCTCATTTTCTACTAGAAATGCCATGATGAAACTTTCTTTCAAACTCGTTTGATGCGTCTTGGTTCATCTTCTGTATCCCCTATACTAGAGTCTCTGCATTGATTGACTTACTTTTTCAATTGATCTCATCAATTTCACGAGACCTTTTTGAACTTTGTTTATCCTTACATGGAAAAATGTGTTCGAAAAAGGACACGTTTCTTGACTCCATGATAGTGTTTTCATGGATATCAGATATCTCAGATTTATGTACCAGAAATCCATAAGCGCTACTATTGCGTGCATATCCGATGAAAATTCAATCCACTGTCTTTGGTCCAATTGTGACCTTTTCAGGAGGTGGCACCGCAACTTTTGCCAGACACCTCCACAGTTTGAGGTATTTGTATGAAGGTACTTTACCTGGCCATAATTCATACGGTGTTTTTCCTGTGACTTTTTGGTATTTTTTTAGGATATAGTTTATAGTAAGCAAAACATCCCCTCACATGTGCCGCGGTAATCCATAATCGTGTAACATAGCATTCATCATCTCTTTAAGAGTTCGGTTTTTTCGTTCCGCAATTCCGTTAGATTCTGGTGAATAGGGAGCAATTGTTTGATAAATAATTCCATATTCTTTATAGAAAGCATTGAATGGTCCATCATACCCGCCTCCTCTATCATTTCTAACTATATTGATAGTTTTTCCGAGTTGCTTTTTAACCTCGAGTTTAAATTCCTTGAATTTTTCCAAGGTTTCATCTTTGATGTGTAACAAATACACAAAGCAGTATTTAATTTTGTGCAGTCATCTATGAATGTTACAAAATACTTTTTCCCTCTTCTGGTTTGAATATATTTTAAATCACATAAATCAGTGTGAATTAAACCTAGAGGTTCAGTAGTTCGTTCAACATGAGGTGAAGGGGTTTTTGTGAGTTTTTCATGTACGCATACTCACATTTTTCTTTACTTGTTTTACATTTTGGAATTAGGTTATAGTTCATTAACCTTTGAATAAATTTATAATTCACATGTCCTACTCGTTCATGCCATATATTAAAAGACTCACCAAATAAGCAACCTTCTTCTTATTCATTGAAACTTTCGGAGCTACAACATTATTCCTCTTGCGGAGGACTGTCATTACACTCATCTTGACAAGTCCACCCTTCACATACCCCATTCCCAAGTACATCCCATTCTTTCTGATTACAAGCTTATCAGCCTCAAGGTTCATGGAATATCCATGCTTGCTCAGGAGAGTTCCCGAAACCAGATTCTTCTCATGTCCGGCACGTGCTTCACATCATGGAAAGTGACTTCAAATGCGGTCACCAGCTTCAACAGCACCTTGTCGTGTCCTTCAATCTCCGATATTGCAGTGTTCCCCATGAACAATTTCTCATCATCCTTGCTTTTCTGATAAGTGTTGAACATTGCCTTATCAGTACAGATGTGAGTGGTGGCACATGTATCAAAGTACCACTCCTTCTGGTTGTCTTCCACCATGTTCACTTCAGTGACCACTGTGCAAAGGTCCTCTTTTGTGAAATGGACTTGAGCCTTCTCTTCCTTAGATTTTTTGGGACACTCTTCAGCCTTATCTCCAATCTTTGAGCAGTAGTGACACTTCCCCTTAAATTTCTTCTCAGGTTCAACGGCCTTCTTCTTGAAGTTTGTTGATGAGCTTGCATTCAAAGGTGTTGAAGCTTTAGCAGATTTTGCATGAGAGTCAGCCTTTGCCTTTACTTTTCCTTTGCTCTTGACCTCAACAACATTAACAGTGTGCTCTCTCTCAAGGAGGAGCCTGTCAGCATGTCAATTCCTAGCTTCCATCTGAAGTCTCTCGATCACATCTTCAAAAGACATGGGCCTCTTCTTGTGCTTCAAGTAGTTCTTGAAAGTTGTCCAGCTCGGAGGAAGCTTCTCAATGACATAGTTGACCATGAATGTTTCGTTAATAGTCATCCCTTCCGCAGCAATCTCGTAGCACAGCAACTGCATTTGTTCCACTTGGTCCATGACTGGCTTTGAATCGACAATTTGAAGTCTAGGAACTTCGCAACGGCGTACTTCTGGCAGCCATCATCTTCAGCTCTGTACTTATTGTCCAGAGACCTCCAGATATCTTTAGCGGTTAGAGCCTCGCTGTGGATCTTGTACAGTGGATCAATGAGACGGCCTAGGATCCATCCCCTGCACAGGTAGTCAGAGTGATTCCATGTCACTGGAGGATTTTGAGCCTCTGGTGCAGTTTGAGTTGTTGGAGGAGTCTGTGTCATAGGACCAAGTGTGAATGAAGGTAAGTCATACATTGGTGGAAAACTCGTATCAAACAAGATTCTTCGTGCAGATTCAGCAGCGGTAGCAACACTGATGCTCGTTGTTGTTGTCGTCTCATTCGTCACTTGCGGATTCACAGCGGCATTCTCTGGAGTTCGAGTGACATTCAAGGTGATGTTTGCATTTTCAGCAATTTTGTTTTACAACAAAAACAAAGTGTAAAGCAGATTAGTATATCGACAGATATAAGAACAAAATTATTTTAGCAGTAAGCAAAAATAATAGACTTGTTTCGAGACCCTGCTAAGAAGCATTCTCATAAATTTTTTGTTTTACTTCAAAGCGTTTTGCAAACCCGCGTAGAAGCGCATGAAGAAACCGTTTGTGAAGCGTTTGTGTTTCGCAAACTCACTTGTTTAAGCATCACTACAAGAAAATTGAGCATTATTAGCGTCCGAAAAACGCTATCTGTCAATACCATAGCGGTTTTAAAAATGCTCTATCATCGCCCGTCATAATAGGTCGGGGACATTACATAGCGCTTTTTTTGTGTGCTATTGTTTTTGTGTATACAATAGCGCTTTTCGGATTGCGATGATATTTTATACAATACCGTTATTTAATTGTTATATATATATTTACTATAGCAATTTTTTTGTGCTATTGATTTTTCATGTAATAGCGTTATTGAATTGTTATATTTATACATTTACTCTAGCATTCATTTTCTGTTATAGTTCTCATCGTCCAATTCCCAGAATTTGCTTTTTTATAGCAATTATTTTTTAAATATATAAAATTATATATATTAAATATATAATATTAAATATATATATATATATATATATAATGTAAAATATATAACTAAAAAATTCAAATTTAACAAGCTGAAGACAGTTTACGCTTCAAGTCATAAACCACAAAAACCACAAAGATGATCCAAAATTACAATACAAACTAAATCCACTTCACAACAATGTCATATTAACTTAATTTTATCATTAGGCCAAGGAGCCATAGTACCTATAGCATCAACAATGATTTGAACTTCTGAATTGGGTCTCCACACTTTTGCATCTCCAATGTTTGAAACTATCACCCATACTCTACTAGCATTAGAACCTAAGGGCCGCAATGGACCGGGTCTTCGGGTCGACTTGGAAAAAAATTTCCTTCGGCAACAACTTGTCATGAGTTGTTGCAATCTATGAGCATGCACTTCTTCTCTGCACCTAAACTGTTGTCGATGCTGCAACTTACACTCTGTCACTCAAAAATTCAACCACTTTCATCAGGATTCCATAAAAAAACAAGTCAAACGAAACTTGAAGAAATACATCATAGCAATATAGGTACAGAATTTTACCCCAGGTGATGATGCTTTTTCTGATGCTCTTGTAGGTGTAGTCTTAATCGGTTGTATCTTCAGAATTGACCAGGCGATAAACTCGTGAAGCGCTTTACCCATCAAGTAAACATCCATAGCTGTTGGTCTCCACAAATAAGAATCTTCTCTAACCACCTTCTCAACCTTCACAATTGCAGCGTTGGGACCGAGAGGAATATTATTGGACAATAGTTCTTTCGGATCAGTGGAATACAAACTAGCCTCAGCAACTATTACATCGTCTAAATTCCAATCTAATAGGACGTATCTATCAGGTGATGCCTAAGTCAATCATAAAATATAAAACATCTATTAGGACATTTCAGGCATTAATATTTACAAGTTCATAATAGAGTGAAATGAAAACATTAGCGATGAACCATCCATATGATCTTCAACTGGGGATTCTTTGTCATTGTCCAAAATAATTTTATCAATTGGCCATGGAATTTTGGTTCCAATAAATTGTCCAAGTGATGAAACCATAGAGGTGGGCCTCCAAACATATGCATCTTCTTTTGATACATATCTGACAAGGACAGCCGCTGCACTAGGACCAATAGAAATACGACCAATCTTGTACATTGGTTCAGATGAGCAGAACTCTCCTTCCCCGACAACAACATCATCTGTTGATAACCAATCCAGTAGTTGACATCTAATTACTACTTGCTAGCAGCATTACTAGCCTCCGATAAAGAAACATCATCAGACTGTTCACACAAGAACAAAGTGACTTGGTAAAAACATACAAATTTGCATAATCAAGCACTTGATTTAAAATTGACTAACCTTCTTCCCTTTAGCCAAGTCATGAACTACAACTTGCAGATCATCAATCTTGTTAATCAATTCCACCTGCTTTGCTTCAAGCTTATGCACATGTGTATCTCTAGCCTGCATGATTGCTAGCCTTGTAGCAGTAACTCCTCTGCCCATCCCTCTAAGCCTCCCATGCTTATCTTTTCCTAACACTTGACTCACAGCATCCTCTCTAATATTAGTACTACTTGTAGATACTAGTTCACTATCAATAGTTTTGATTCATCCCATCAGTTGAGAGACCCAAGCGTAAGTTTCTCGGTTCAGCAGAGAACTCTGGCCATTTAGCATTCACATTCACCCACGTTATTGAGTCCATTGGGTGCCCCATCATACCATCTGAACTAGCATTGTTGAAATGCCAACGCACCTCTTCAACAATCCTTTTGGACTGGAACATCCGTCTGAATATGTCTTTGATTGGAAAATATCGAAGTACCTTAGCTAGAATCCCTTTTTTAATCTCGCTAGTATGTTTATCCTGTTCCCATCTTGAAACTCTACATCTTGGACAGCTTTCCAGATCCTCATATTGCTTCCGGTAAAGGATACAATCGTTCTTGCATGCGTGAATCATGTCATACCTAAAACCAAAGATTTTTATAAATTTCTTCATCTCAGCAGTTGACCTCGGGAGAACATTATCTGAAGGAAGCATGTCATGAACTATCTTTAGCAGCTGATCAAAATAATTCTCGGCCATCCCACTATTTACTTTAATGCGGTAAATCCCCAAGATTGCAGATATTTTGGTGTAATTGGGACAGCTGGAGTATAGAGGAGTTTCAGCATCTTGTAGCTTCTTCCTGAACTCGATTTCTTCTGTGGTACCAACTTCATCTGTGTAATCTTCATTCTGGCTCTTGGTTTGTGAGTCACCATCAAAGAAAGTTGTTCTGATCAAGTCATAAGCTTCAAATTCAGAGCTTAGATCATCAGATGGCTTAGTAGTCCTAATATCTCCATGCTTACTCCAATATGAGTTCCTCTTTATTTATGATCCATACCCCTAATAACTAGATGATCAACCACTATATCTAACGCCTGATGACACAAATTCCTGCAATCTACGCAGGGACAGAACATGTGACTTGGATTACCCAAGCGTGTTGCTGCTACACTCAAAAAGGTAGTTACCCCTGTCTGATACTCTAGGCTAGTCCTGTCATCACCAAGAAAATTCAAAATTCTAACAAAATGTAAGAAAGAAATTTATACTGACCAAATGAATGAAAATATTGAACAATTCCATGCCTTCCTAACCAAACCCAAGACTTGTCCATGTTTAAATTAACGCATGAGCTCCATCATCAATTACACATACATATAAGAAAGCGATACTCGTATATCAGACTAGAGAGCACTCAAATTAACACATAAGATATCACGAAAGGAGTCAATTAACCCACCAGCCAAATTTGAAAAACTCTCCCTTTGATGAATCCGAACTTCAGATGCATAAATTGTGTGACCTTAAATCTGCAAAACAACAACAAAACCATTAGTCCAAGTATATTTTTTTTACAGGTTAAAAAGCAAAATCCTCTTCCTACAAGTTCTTACACGACCAAGCCTACTAACCAACTAGACAAAGAGAAGTACTAATGGTAAACTAACAAATCTGTGAACGACTTTTGTTAACAAACAAATCTGCAAACGAGTTTGTTAACAAATCTGTAAATCTGCAAATGAATTAACAAATCTTCAAATGAGTGAAACAATCGGGTTTTATACTCATTTGTCAAACATATAAAAGAATCTGCAGATAATAAACTCATTCATTCACTGAAGAAATCTGAAAACAAAAACTAAATCTGCAAATCAAACCAAGAAGCATTCAACTGCACACAGGAAGAACCCGAAATTAGGGTTTCTAAATCAATGCAATCAGGGACACAAACCGTACTCAAATCACAGAATAGATGCGAAAGTAGAATGGGCCTAAGAACAAAAATCCTCAAATTAAGCTAGGGTTTATCTAATTTTCTATGAAATTTGAGGATTTCATACCAAAGCGTCAAGATGGAGATTCGCTCAAGACAGATCCTTGGATTAGGGTCGAGATGGAGACATGGAATTTGAGAATCCGATGAGACAGAACTTGAGATGGAGACTGAAATTAGAGAGTGAGGGAACTCGATGATGGAGAGAAATTAAGATGGAGACTGAAATTTGAGATGGAGAATGAGAATACAGAGAAGCTGGGTACTGAGAATTCAGAGAACTCGATGGTTTTTTTCCTTTTTTTTCTTTTCCTTTAAGTATCTTCTTTTTTCACAGAGGCGCGAGTTAGAAAATTTTGTCCCACTCAACTTTACAATAGCGGTTCAATGAGGAATATGCTATAAAATATTGACCGCGAATCTGAAAAATTAGCAGGACCAATTTTTTTATTCTGACCAATAAAATGATAGCGTTTGAAAATATACAAACACTATCTAAAAAACGTGGTATAGTCAACCATATAAAAACACCTAAAACGCTATCGTCTACTGCTATGAATGCTCAATTGTCTTGTAGTGCGTTCACAGAAACTATGTAATAGTGATCACTTTGATATAAGTAAAAAATGCTCTGCAAATCCGCATAAGCCATCACAGAAGCATTGGAGATGAATTCTGGGAAATGTTTAGTGGAAAAGCTTAAAGCAGTTCGCAATAACCGTTTAATTTACAGAAGCAGTAAGAAAACCGATTAAAATCGTCTTTTGAAAAACCCTATTAAAATCGCAGAATATGAATTCGATACAAGCTTATAGGCAGGATCGGATTATTTGGATTACGACTGTAGGACCCTAAAATAAAAAAATAAAAAAAAACAGATTCATAAAAGCGAACATATAAGAAGCGGATTTATGAAAGAGACGATTGAAAATCAAATTCATAAAAGCAATTCCGTGGAGTCGAGACTTGCTCTCTTTCCGTAATCCAAATAATCACCTCATTAGAGCGACGGTACTGTAGTGATTTAAGGATCCATAATAAATCCACATAGATCATTCAGACAACACTTCTGAATGACTGACGAACTAAGCATTAACATACAGTCTCGAGACTATAAACTTACTTGAGAGAGAGAGAGAGAGAGAGAGAGAGAGAGAGAGAGAGAGAGAGAGAGAGAGAGAGAGAGAGAGGGAGAGAGAGAGAGAGGGAGAAGAATGTTTTTTTTTTTTTTGCGTAAAAGCGTGACTGAAACAGTGAGGGAGTTTCTGTATTTATAGGAGAATGGTAAAGAATAAGAGATGAGAACGTGCTTGAGCAGTTGCTCAAATCTCGTTTAGTTGAAACAGAGTCGTGGTTGAGTAAGTGTCGCTCTGTTGTGTAATTAGCTCAAGATTATCTAAACTGAATTCAAATTAATTAATTTTGTCATAAACCGAATTAAAACTTGAACCGGACCGACACATAAATGTTTTATGGCCTTGACCCAAAAAGAATGATATCGGCTCGGCGAGGCATTCCCAAGAGCCCAAGGCCCGCGACCCGTGCCCGGCTCGGTTCGGCGGTAGTGGCGTGCGTGGATTGAACCATCCTCTCCTATGCACACCATGGGTGTTATTGTTTGAACATGTGCACATACTTATATTTATAAAAATGAGTTCATTTCCAAACTTTAGATGTGAGACATTTTATGTTTCCATACTATCACTTTACTCCTCAAAATGGTCAACCAATTTAGTCCAATATACTCATTTCTCATTCAAACTCAATCAAGTTTTGAGTTTTTTTATTACAAAATTTAGACCCAGCACTAACAATCCACTAAAGCTTCAATTACATTACAAACGTTCCAAAACCCTATTTTTCAAATTAGAAATCAAACACATAAATATAACCTAATTCGAAAGAAACACCAATGAGCACATTTGAGATGATAAATGACCGGAATCAGATCCAATAGCTTTAGATTCACCTTCTTTTTTCTTCTCACCGAGAGATTTTCTTAGGGTTCTCGCCTCCACCCTTCTCAGTAGTAGTAGCGTTAACTTTGTCTCCATGCAATCGAATTGAATCTCTCTTCACCATCACCAGTATAGGTTAGAGAAGAAAGAGACTGTATTTGGGGAGGAATGAGTAATTTCGTCAATTTAAAATGTTGATTCTTGTGAATTGGGTCGGGTCTAAATAGAACGTGTATACTGTCCGATCCATTACTAATGGGCCTACTTATTTTTAGTTTCACGCTATAACCACTAATGTGTGTGTGTTTAGAATTATGATCCGCACAGATATAACTTATTTATTTTTATTTCTTTGTTTATAAAAGTTTTATCAACAATATTTTAAGAAAGTAAAAAATATAATTACTAAACTATGGAAAGTAAAAAGGATAAAAGATTTTGAAATATGATGTGAGTATGTAACTCATCTATAAAAATTGAAGAAGTTCATATATATCATCAATTACAAATATTTTTTTATTTAAAGTCCAAATAAAGAACTCTTTTTTAAAAAGGGATAAATACATTTTCTACATCACCGGAGAACAAAATTAACAATTTTCACATTGCAAACTTTTTCTTATAATTTTTTACATCCTCTATTTTCAGTTCTTATATCTTCTTACTGATATAAGATATTCAATGGTATGAAGAACTCTTTCTCCAAAATAACAACTCATAGATACTGCAATTTTTTACTATATACAATGACGTCTGTATGAATGTGGAAGTAAACCAGTAACAATGTTAGATCCATATAAAAAAAAATCTATATAGTAAACAAACCAAAAGAAGGAATGTGACAACGGTTGTTACGATGAAAATAAAAAAGAAAATACAACCATGCATCACATAGAAACTTTTAAGGTAAAGAAACAACTTGAATATAAGATACGTGTAGAGTGTAGTGGTGACAATCAGCCTAGTAGTGGAGGAATGAGCCTACAAAACCATATTTGGAGATGAGAAATCGCTAGTTCTGGGTTATCTTGTCGGAATGATGTGGAACAGTTCCCGGATAATCTGTCAATGACTGGCCAAATGCGATGTTGAATGTGGTACCTTTGATTCCTTTCCTTTCAAGGCTCATAAAATGGTTATTTGTCCAGACAAAACTGTTGTCACGTACCTTTGCATCAAATTGGGTAATGTTTATCCAATCAAAAGCTGCATCCTGAGAGCATGGACTTCGTTCCGTATAGCCTACACAAACAAAGTAACCTTTCCAACCAGAAAAGGCAAAATTGCAAAAAGCCAAAAACTAAACCTAAGATCTAATATTGAGTGACCACATAGTCAAGAAATCACCCTTTAGATCTAAAAAAACAGGTTTACAATCTTGCAAACCATATTATTGAGAAACACTTATAACGAAAGAAGACCTTACTAATATTTCTCCAAGCCATATAGATTTTCTTTAATTTCCTTGTGGTAGACGCCAAGCAATAGCCTCATCAATATCTTCTCCAGACCATAACTAAAGACACAAAGGCAATATTGGTGGATTTGGTAATTCACACTGCAGAGATTACTTGTAGTTGAAATAGATGGAAAGCAGAAGCACGTTGCTAAAAAAAGTGTATATGTAATACCTATAATATCTAAATAGATATTGTGACTTTTGGCAGCAGTGGTCTCGAGGCTCGTTTAAGGAGGAGAATTGTTTTAGAGGGATTTGTTCGGAAACCTAGTTTTGATTTGAGAAAGACATCATTGTTTAAGAGATTCTCCAACCATTTGCACTATTTTAAGCACTAAAATAGTGTTGCACTAAAATAGTGTTGAGTTTTACTCCAATCCATTGCACTTTCATTACAATTTGTTCTTTTTCTAATTATACCAATTATTTATCAAAATTATAAATTCTATCCACTTATTATATATTTTTAATAAATTTATCCACTAGTACTTCATTTCTCTAATTGATTGATGTGAATTATCAATTTAAAACAATGGGAAAGTAAAAGTATAACATA
>OVAP01006513.1:0-11712 GCA_900406295.1 Aurinia saxatilis
AAAAAAAAAAAAATTGTACACGTTTTTATACTTTTATCACAAATACAGGTACTATGTATGAGTAAGTCTCTTACTACTAAGCTAGTTTGAGGGAAAATTTGTTAGTGTTTTTACATTCGAGCTATGACTGCTATAACCCTTTAGGGATGACCTATAACAACAATATCTTATGCGTATAACTACTGAATGTGCTTCTAAGTTCGGTATAACTGTGTAATTGTGGAAAATCGGCAAAGTACAACTACTTGTATTTCCGCACAACTAGAAAACCGTATATAACTAAGAAGGAGATTTGTTTTGCGGGATCCAAAAAAATTTGAATTTTCAAAAAATTTGGTCGGAATTCAAAAATCTTGCCCAAATTAAAAAAATCAAAATATTCAAAAAAATTTCCCCAAATAAAAACAATGTTTGTCAACAAATCCTTCTCTCATTCACTCACTCTGATCCATAGAAGATCTCTCTCGTTCAAAAAACATAATCTTCTCTCTGCGATTTCAATTCATCCATGGCCGGCTCCTCCTCCTCTGACCCGTGGCACATGTACGTTTCGATTAGGTTTGAATTGGGATTTCTGGCTTTTAGAGCTCTCGAATTAGGGTTCTTTTCTCGATTAAGGATTTCTTCGTTGAGATTGATTTCACAATTAGGGTTCTTGTCTCGATTAACGATTTCTGGGATTTAGAGCTCTACATCAGGGTTCTTTTCTCGATTAAGAATTTCTTGGTTGAGATTGATTTCACAATTAGGGTTCTTGTCTCGATTAATGATTTTCGGTCATGGCTCAGGAACATGTTGCCTCTATTGTCGCCTCCAGTGTCACCTCCATTCCAAAACTTCACGTTTCGAGATCGGTATGACGTGATGTGCGAGAACGACAGTGATGCTAGTTATGATACGATAAGGAGAGGAAGAGATTTCAGTACGAACTACTCAAGGCCGGTTTTCCCGAGTGTTTTATGCCCATTCCTCGCGGGATTCCACGGATATGCTACTGTTGCAAGGACCCGGTTGTTGTTCTGGCCAAGAACGGGAGAAGGCTCCTAGAATGTGAGACAAAGAAGGTGGTTTTTTCGCGTCACTATCGCCGTTGGTGGGATGATGCGATTGTGGAGGAGCTTGAGGACCGCAATGAGGAGATACGTGAGCTTCGAGCGAGGGTCAGTGATCTCGAGAAAATGGTTAGTGATCTCGAGAAATGGTGAAGCAGAAGAAGAAGTAATCTCGTTTGTTGTTGTTCTGTATCGTTCCCTTTGTACTTGTTTTCTGATTTTCAATTCTGTTGTCAAACTTGGAATAACCTAGTACAACTCTAGCTCGTGTAACTCTGAAAAACTTTGTATAACTATCGTCTGCTGCAAATTACTTGCCGATTACTTCGATAAAATAGAGCATTCATAGCAATTAGCAATTTAAGTAAAAGATTCCAAGTAAAACATTCCAAATAAAACATAGTACGAACACAACATTCCAAATAAAACATTCCAAAAACATACCAAATCTAAATCCAAACATCAAATAAACCAAGTCTAAACATACCAAATCTAAATCCAAAATCAAACAAACCAAGTCTAAACATCTAAACATCAAACAAGTCAAGACCGAACATCATACACAACTATATTATTTGCTCCTTTGCCTTGTGTTGGGTCTTGAAAACGGTTCCTTACGAACCTCGAAGTACGTTCTTTTATGCCTTCCACCCTCCTTCTTCCCTTTCTTCTTCTTTCCCTTCTCCACCACCTTTTCCGCCTCTTCCTCTTGCTCTTCCACGACTTCTTGGTCTTCCTCTTCAACCTGAGCCTTCCCTTCCTCTGCCCGAGGGGCATCATCACCACCTTCTTTCTCCACCACCTTTTCTGCATCCTCCTCTTTTTCTTCCACGTCTTCTTCATTTTCTTGGTCTTTCTCTTCTTCTTGATCTTTCTTTTCAGCCTGAGCCTTTCTCTTCTTATTTTCTTCCTTCTTCTTCTTTCCTTCCTTCTTCTTCTTCTTCTTCTTTCTTTTTTCCTTCTTCTTCTTTCGTTCTTCTTCTTTCTCTTGAACCTGTTCACCCACTTGGCTCGCAGCAGTAGCGAGGAGATCAACAACGTCAAATTTCGGATCAGGCCTCCGTTGAGCTGTAACTAAGACCTCCAGAACATTCAATCTCTTGGTAACGGATTCAAGCTTCTCCCTAATATCTTGCAACTCTTTCAAACCAATAACTACTTCTCCACTACCCGCCTCAGACGTCTCACCCACTGCCGGTTCCTCCTCCTCCTCTTCCTCCTCCTCCACAGTCCGCATCTTTATGTCTTCCTTCCAGAGCTCTTCAAAGTAAATTGGTTGGTCCTCAACCAAAAGACGATGGTTCCAACCATCAACCACCGAGTCAATTGTATCGTCTTCTTCCACCATATCACCGATGAAATGTCTCTTTTCCCTTGTTGCTTGTATGATACTATCAATCACCTGAATTTGACACAGAACAATACTTATAAGTATTGATGGCAAAAAAAAAAAAAACCAGTAAAACCAGTAAAACTGAGTATAACTTACAATTGTTTGACTAAGTTCTCGACAGATAGCCTCGATAGAAAATCCTCTCAGAGACTTGTGGGTTTTATACCGAGGAATGTGAAAGAAGTGGTGGAATTGTGGGTGATTGAGGAACCACTTCTTCTCATGAACATCGAGCCTTTCCTCGATTTCTTTCACCGCCTTAGATATGTAGCATCTCGTGGCAATATTGATGTTCCTTGGGTACTGATCTTTCTTGATATAAAATCCCAAAGGTGCCATCACTCCCCTTGGGATTTCACTCGCCTCACCCGAACCCTACAATCAAATAAAACTCTCTGTTATACCTAGTTATACACAGTAATACGCGTCCCCCATGTATCATTAAGAGTATAACACTTACTATTTCCCTAGAGTTTGACAATTCCGACGAAGCTTCACTCCGTTCCTTGCTCTCACCGGATTGGGAGTCTTCCGAGCCTAACTCTACGGAACCTTTTTGTTCAACTTTCAGGTTTTTCTGTAAATTACCTATATTACGATTTTTTCCTATTTATTTAATTCTCCCAGTTAAATGAGAGGAGTATATGAGATCATTCTTTGCCAAAGAGGAGCTTCTCAGCCATTTATCCCATGTAACAGACCCAACCCAATGGACCCTTCAAATTCGGCCCAAGAAAAGAAGGCCCAACAGATGCAGGCCACTCCAAAAAATCCTAGGGCTCCCTCCTCCACAGTATATAAAGGGACCTCCTCCTCACAGATTTAAACCTAGAGAGATTCAGAGTGTAGCCCTGCCAGAATCTCGACCCGCACACCGTAGCCACCGCGAACTTAAGCCGTCTCGCCGTCTGTTGAAGTGCGCCACCGCGTCGCCGCTGTTTGCCGCCGTGCCGCCACCGTCCACCGCTGCCGGTAAGTTTTCCGGCCTCCATTTCTTCTCATTTATTCACACAACCCTCCTAACCCCCATATCTAAAACCGCACAGCCCTTTGCTCCGCTTGCCACCGCCCACGCGCCTGCACGCGCCGCTGTCTTCTGCCGCGCGTGATCTCCACGCGCCGCCGCTCTTCCATGCGCGTGAGCCACACGCACCATCATCTCGAACCAGCCGCCCGTTTTTTCGTTCATCTCGAGGTGAGAACTCACCTAGCCTTTTCCGTTCTAGATTTGTACTGCCACATACCCAGAAATGGGCCCCCTTAATGTAGATCAATTGCATGTGGGCCAGATATAAGTTATATGATTATGGGCCATAATAGTATTATTTGATTTATGGGCTTGAGCCAATGCAGTAATGAGCCGTAATATATTAAAGTTAAGTGGTTGTTGTGAATTGATAGTTCGGAAATTGTTAAGTTATTTTTATTAACTGAACAATAGGTTGCCATGTTATTCGGAATTTGGTAGAAATTGCTTTCGTTGACTATGGATACGTTCTTTAGCCCATTCATTCTGGTTATAGGATACGTCCTTAACCCATTTGTTTATTCGTTTATGTGAATTTTGAATTTGGTGTGTGGAACTGATATTTAGAATGAGTGAAGTATTGATGTGATTTTACTTGTTGTTTGCTTGAGTGCGATGTGTTACTACACTGGCGTGGTTAAGTCCTAGATTTTTCTCACTGAGTATTATGTACTCAACCCTCCTTTCTTCCCTGTTCACAGATCAATAGGAATTGTACCGGCTCGAAGGTGTGGTGCAGATGGGATTTATTGCTTGTTTTTCTTTAATTTGAAATTATTTAGTACTCGAGTTGAATTTAGAGTTGGGATTGAGTGCTCGATGAGTTCATGTTATTTGTTGACTTTATACAGTTGAATTATTTTTAATAAAAGAATAAGTGGACTTTTCGATACCGAATTTAATGCCCATCTCACACGTGTTGGGGATGGGTATTAAAAGTGGTATCAAAGCCTAGGTATGTCCGCCGGCGCCGACCCGGTGGACCGGTCCAGGACCCGGTTTCCCTATGTTATTTTTTGTCTTTAATTCCTTTTGTTGCTTCGATTAAGTTATTTAACCCATGCGCCACACCCTGCACGCCTTGTTTTCCCGAGTAAGTAATCTTAACTGCTGACCTACTTTATGTGAACAGATGGCTCCGAAGCATAAAACCGCAGCTGCCAAAAAGACCACCGCTAACAAGAAAAGAACCACAACAAGTCATGACACCCAAGAACTTGAGGGACCCCAACACAACACCACTGGGAGATCTGTGAGAAGCCAATCGGGCGGCTCTAGAGCTTCACTGGGGAAAACTGAGATTACCGCTGACATGCTTGCTGAACTCCATAAGTACCGCGAGCAGTACGGGGACAAGGTCAGCTCGGTAACTCACTCAGCTTTGGGAGAAGTGTCTTCCCGGAACCCCCATAGTAGGCGAGAGGACACAAATTTGACTTATTGGAATGCGATGGAACGCCTACGAACTCTGAGAATGGTCCATTTTACAGGTGGAACCGACCGAGTAGCTGCTGACAACTGGATGAGGATATTAGAGAGGACATTGGTAACTATCTGCTGCCCTATGGAACACCGACGAGACTTAGTTGTACACTACCTCAAAGATGAGGCCTTGGTTTGGTGGGAGGTTGTGTTGTCATCCGCCCTGAACCCAGAGAAACTTAATTGGGACGATTTCCAGAGAGTTTTTTACAGGAATTTTTTTTCGTGTGAAGCACTGGACTCAATGGCAATTGATTTTCTCGAATTGAAACAGGGGAAACGTACGGTGCTCGAGTATGAAGCTGAGTTTGACCGCCTGAAGAGATTCGTGGGGAAGGGTTTGACCGACGAGGAGCTCGTCAGCTGATTCCTTAACGGTATGAGCCTAGAGTTACAAAATAAATGCATTGTCTGTGACTACGACTGCATCACAGACGTGGTAGTGAAGGCAGCCAAGCTTGAGCGATGGATGCAGAAGGAGGCCCAAGCCGCTAAATGTCCCTCGGCAGTGAATGGTAAGGGAATATTTGGATAAACGCAACTAATCTCATGGTTGTGACCATGCATATAATTGATCTGGACGTTAACAACGTTTTTCAAACCTTGCAGCTCCACGAAGGGGTGGCGGAGCACCAATACCAACACCGGCATGCGTGACTTGTGGAAAAATGCATGGGGGAGCCTGTCGTAGGGATAACTATTGCTACAACTGCGCTCGTTTTGGTCACATCTCCAGATATTCTATGGCACCACAGAGAGGATGTTTCATGTATAAGCTTAGTGAGTATGCGTAATTGGGTACACCTTAGTACTTAATACGTAATCTCTTATGTGAGGTGTCACGACTTGAACCATCAGATCATGGATTGCCCCTTACAACTCGCGGAGCAGTAGCCGCGCCCTGCGCCAGTAGCCTCGAATGCTCAGAGACCCTTACCACCGCCACCACCACCACGTCGACCTGCACCTGCGCCTCACGTAAACCAAGACGGCGATCACGAAGGAGTCGAGCCAATAATCGGTACGTAACCTCTACCTTACGACTGTGCACGACCACTGAATGAAATTAAATTGTTAAGGAATGATTGTTAGGCTACAAAATTGTAGGATCTGTTACCATCGGGGGAATTTCCGCTCTCACCCTTTTCGACACTAGGGCAACCCATAGTTTCGTAAGCCCCACACTAAGCGATATTTGGCTGTTTCGTAGGACGTTCACACCACATCTTAAAGGGATTCAAACGGCGGGGACGGAGAGGGTAGATTCAACTGGGACCTTCGAAGGAGTGCCAATTCTCCTCAGGGACACCAATTTGCCTGGGAATCTAGTTTCGATGAAGTTGAACCAATACGATGTGATTCTCGGGATGGACTGGTTGACATGCCACATGATGATCCTAGATTGTCCGAGGGCGCGAGTGATAGTACCACAACCAAAGTAGTGGATCGTGTACCAAGGGCTGAAACGATACGAAGGAATCCCAATGATATTCATGCTACAGGGGGGAGAACTAATTGAGAAGGGAAACGAAGCATTCATAGCTACCATTACCATGCTACACGAGAAAGGAGAAACCAATATCGATAAAATTCCGATTGTCGCCGACTACCCAAATGTCTTTTTACCACTCCAAGGGTCACCTCTAACACGTGGAGATCCGTTTTCCATTGAGACATACCCATGCACCTAACATGTCTCGAGAGCTCCTTACTGTTTAGCGCCAACAGAAATGATGGAACTAAAGAAACAACTGGAAGATCTAACAGAGAAGGGGTTTATCCGCCATAGTAGCTCACCGTGGGGTGCACCGGTCTTGTTCATCAAGAAAAAAGATGGAAGCCTCCGACTGTGCATTGATTATCGGGGGTTGAATAAAGTTACAATAAAAAATAAATGCCCATTGCCGCGGATCGACAAATTATTGGACAAACTATATGGAGCGACTTGGTTCTAAAAAAATAGACCTTGCATCGGGCTACCACCAGATACCCATAGCCGAGAACGATATCTCAAAGACGGCGTTCCGGACACGATATGGTTATTTTGAATTTGTGGTCATGCCTTTCGGCTTAACTAATGCACCAGCCGCATATATGAAGTTGATGAATAATGTGTTCCGTGAGTATTTGGACAAATGTGTTATTGTGTTCATCGACGACATTCTGGTGTATTCGAAGAGAGCATGACTGGCACTTGATATTGATCTTAGATAAATTGAGAGAACAACGACTATTTGCAAAGGCTAATAAATACAGTTTCTGGCAACGACGGATAAGATTTTTTGGTAATGTGGTATCCGAAGACGGGGTCGCAGTCGATCCGGAGAAGATACAGACTATCTCGGAATGGCCTACACCGTCCAACGCCATGGAAGTGCGGAGCTTTCTGGGGTTAGCTAGGTACTACAGAAAGTTTGTCATAGGGTTTGCTCGGGTGGCCAAACCATTGACCTTGCTAACGGGGAAGGATGTCAAATTTAATTGGACCGCAGAAAGTAAAGAGAGCTTCGAAAAGCTAAAGGAAGCACTCACTCAAACCCCTGTACTAGTGCTGCCACAAATAGGAAAACCTTACTCAGTCTTCACCGATGCATGTGGAACCGGACTCGGATGTGTACTAATGCAGGAGAACCGAGTCATGCCTACGCATCGCGGTAACTTCGCCGACATGAGATGAACTACCCAACCCATGATTTAGAGCTCACCTCTGTCGTTTTCGCACTAAAAATTTGGAGGGCTTACTGGTACGGAGAAGAGGTGAAGGTATATACGGACCACAAGAGTTTGAAATGTATCCTCACACAACACAATCTCAATCTGAGGAAGCGGAGATGGGTAGAGCTTTTGGCGGACTATAGACTAGAGATCCTAACTACAACCTAGAGATCCTACACCACCCTGGGAAAGCTAACACAGTAGCTGACGCCTTGAGCCGCAAGAGGATAAATATATCTGGGTCCCAGAACGAGCAAGAACTTGTAGCAGTTGTGGCTTCTCTCAGCTTGAACACGACCACTGCATCCGACCAGGCTACCAGACTAGCAGCAGTAGATAATGCGGACCTACTCTTGAGGATTCAGGATAATCAGAGCAAAAAAAGCCAATCTAAGGAGACAAGCCGAGCACAAAGTGATAGGATACCATGAGGTAACCAATGACACCTACCTTTATCGTAACCGTGTATGTGTGCCTAGCAGTGAAGGTTTAAGATGGGCGGTACTTGACTAAGCACACCAATCGAGGTTCTTCATACACCCCAAAACGACCAAAATGTACTAAGACCTGAAATGCCTCTACCATTGGGAAGGGATGAAAAGAGATGTGGCTAGGTGGGTAGCACAGTGTCAGACTTGCCAACTGGTGAAAGCTGAATGAAAGGTTTCGAGTGAACTGCTACAAAATTTGCCAATGCCAGAGTGGAAATGGGACATGATTACGATGGAATTTGTCACCGGATTTCCAAAAACCACCGGGAACAAGGATGCAATCTGGGTGATTGTGGATAGACTCACTAAGTCGGCGCACTTCTTACCTGTTAAGAAAACTGATGGAGTCGAGAAACTAGCTCAAAAGTACTTGGACTACATGGTGTGCCTGTGAGTATAGTATCTGATCGAGATCGTAAGTTTACGGCCCACTTTTGGCGAGCCTTCCAGGATGCATTAGGATCCAAAGTACACTTAAGCACATCCAACCATCCTCAGACAGATGGACAATCGGAGAGGATAATTCAAACGATGGAAGATATGCTCCGCGCCTGCGCATTACAATGGGAAGAGAAGTAGGTGCAGTACTTACCACTTGTAGAATTTGCTTACAATAATAGTTACCGTTCGAGCATAGGCATGGCACCCTACGAGGTGTTGTACGGTAGACCCTGCCGAACACCATTGTGATGGGCAGAGGTTGGATAAAGGAAAGAGATTGACACCTGAACTGTTGTGGGACACCTAAAAACAGGTTTTATTGTTAAAAGAGGACCTCAAGGTGGCCCATGATCAACAAAAAATTTACGCAGATGTGCACCGTAGAGAACTCACATTCGTAGTAGGAGACGAGGTCTATTTTAAAATAAGGACCTTCCGCGGTGCCGACAAGTACCNCACCTGAACTGTTGTGGGACACCTAAAAACAGGTTTTATTGTTAAAAGAGGACCTCAAGGTGGCCCATGATCGACAAAAAATTTACGCAGATGTGCACCGTAGAGAACTCACATTCGTAGTAGGAGACGAGGTCTATTTTAAAATAAGGACCTTCCGCGGTGCCGACAAGTACCAGAAACTCAAGAAACTGAAACCACGATACATTGGGCCCTACCAAATAACAGGTAGAGTTGGAGAAGTAGCAGATCGCCTTGTGCTGCTTAGCGAACTATCATATTTCCATGACGTGTTTCATATCTCGATGCTGAGGAAAGTTGTGAGAGAGCCGAAGTTAATCATGGCCAGACCTCTTGAGGACTTGAACCCGGATCTAACAGCTCCTAGCCACCCTACGAAAATCCTTGAATGGCAAAATAAAAATGAGAAAGGAAAGGCAGTCGGTACAATACCGGTACGCTGGGAGAGAGACGGAATACGAGAAGAAACCTGGGAGTCCGAAGCTGGGATGAGACTAAGTCACCCGGAGCTATTCATTCAGAACGTTGCATCAGGTGACTAGGGCCAGAATTTGGGGACGAATTCCCGTATGGTGGGGAGAGTTGTAACAGACCCAACCCAATGGACCCTTCAAATTCGGCCCAAGAAGAGAAGGCCCAACAAATTCAGGCCCACTCCAGAAAAACCCTAGGGCTCACACCTCCAGAATCTCGACCCGCACGCCGTAACCACCGCGAACCGAAGCCGTCTCGTCTTCTATTGGAGTCCGCCGCCACGTTGCCGCCACCGTCGGTAAATTTCCGGCCTCCATTTCTTCTCATTTCTTCATAAAACCCTCCCTAACCCCCAGATCTACAACTGCACAGCCCTTTCCTCCGCTCTCCACCGCCCACACGCCCACACACGCCGCCGCACGCGCCGCCGCACGCTTGAGTTGCACGCACCACCGTCTTCTAACACGCGTAAGCTCCACGCGCCGCCGCTCTTCCACGAGCGTGAGCCACACGCGCCGTCGTCTCGAACCAGCCACCCTTTTTTCTGTTCATCTCGAGGTGGGGACTCACATAGCCTTTTCCGTTCCAGATTTGTACTCCCACATACCCAGAAATGGGCCCCCTTAGTGTAGATCTAATTCAATTGCATGTGGGTCAGATCTGAGTTATATGATTATGGGCCAGAAGAGTATTATTTGATATATGGGCTTGAGCTTATGCAGTGATGGACCGTAATATATTAAAGTTAAGTGGTTGTTGTGAATTGATAGTTCGAAAACTGTTAAGTTATTTTTATTGATTGAAAAATAGGTTTCCATGTTATTCGGAATTCGGTAAAAATTACTTTTGTTGGCTCAGGATACGTTCCTTAGCCCATTCGGTCTGGTTATAGGAGACGTTCTTAACCCATTCGGTTATTCGGTTATTCGATTATGAGATATTTGGAATTTGGTATGTGGAACTGATAATTAGAATGAGTGAAGTATTGATGTGATTTTACTTGTTGTTTGCTTGAGTGCGATGTGTTAGTACACTGGCGTGGTTAAGTCCTAGATGTTTTCTCACTGAGTATTCTGTACTCACCCCTCCTCTGTTCCCCGTTGATAGTGATGATATTTTACCGCTTTTCGATATGATTTTTAGGTGTTTTTAATAAAAAAAACTATTTGATTTGAAACATAAATTATTGGATTTCACATTTTTCTGTTTGCAAAGTGTTTTTTGTGAAAACAATGCATTTTAGGTCACAAACGGGCATTTTCTACGAAGTCCAACAAGTCAACATCAGAAGTCCAAGCCCGGATGAAGGAGATGTTTGTTTTGGAATGAAGTGAGGAGTTAGGTAAATCAAGCCACGTGAGTTAGCTGTCACATGGGCTTGGAATCAAGTCATTAGCCCTCAGGAGTAAGAAGTTAAGCCCAAGTCAGTGAAGGTGTATCCAGAAGCTCGCATGAAATGAAGGCCCAATCGATCGGACCAGAGGCCCACCGATCGATCGAAGCCCATAATCTCAAGGAAGCTTCGAGGAAAAACTTAGAAATATATCCTTGCATTTGGGAAGATATTAGATTACGTTGGGATAATCACTGAAGATACTGAATCTTCAGAAACGCATTTGAAGATATCAATCGATCAGTGAAGATAGCTACGATCGATCGATCAGAAGAGATAATCACAAATATTTGGATTCCTATCCAAATCTTCCTCCTGATTCGTCTCGACTCTATACCCGACTCTCTCCCCTATAAATACAGACGAGTGAAGCCAGATAGAATCATCAGAAAACACTCAAAAGCTTCCAGGCATCCAGGCTAATAGTTTACCAGTTTCTTTACTTTTATTGCTTTGATCATTGCTTCAAGGACGAAGTTTCTAATCTCTGNGCTTCAAGGACGAAGTTTGTAATATCTGCATTCTAGAGAAGCTATTCTGAACCCTCTTTTAATTCAAGCAATTTTCATTCTCATCATGTATACTTTTACCATGTCTGAGTAGTCTTTTAGTTAAGAATAGGGTTTTGCTAGGAGGAATCATGGTTTAGTAGATAGGCAATAGGATTATGTAATGAATGGTTTATAGGCTTACTTTCATATCAGATCTTGGTATAAAGTGTAGGATAAATCTGCTACTAATACACCACTTAGAGTAAGAGATCCAGAACT
>OVAP01006514.1:0-11711 GCA_900406295.1 Aurinia saxatilis
TTCCCAAGACATGCCGTCTCCCTGGATAGAATCTCCCTCGAAAAACTAGAACTCGGGACAACAAAATAATGTTTTTTTTTTTCACTCTCTCTCTCAAACATTTTTTTTTTCTTGTGATTATCATATCCTCCTCATCAAGCTTCTATATATAGATTTTCTGGCCAAATTTGCGACGCAATTGCGTCGGATTTATCACTTATTTGCGACGGATCTGCGACTAGAAATAATTTGGTACCCAAATTGTAAACGTTATCCACGAACTTACAAGTGAAACTACTTTTCCTCACAAAGAACTCGCAATTTTGCGACGTATTTGCATCTTGTTGTCGGTTCCTCCCAATTTGGACGCAAAGGCGTCGCAAATTTGCGAGAGGATTATGTGTTCGACGCACATACGTCACTCAATTCTCGCATTGTTCACCCTTTACGCGAAAACGTCGCAATGACGTCGCTTAATTACGACGGGTTTGCGACGAATGTTGTCCTCGCGGATTTGCGACTATAGTGCGATGATGTTTGGGATTACACGCAAATTAGACGCAAATGCGACGCACATTTGCGAGGGAAACCCGGCGTCGCAAATTTCCCTCGCAAATGGCGTGTTTTCTTGTAGTGTGAGGTACAAAAGAAGTTAACATGTGATAAAAGGAATAGTCGTAGAGTGAAAGAAATGTACCAGATATCTGTGAGACACTTGGTACAGAGGCTGAAGTAGAAGCAATAATAGCTGGCTCTAGGATTGTACTATTAACACTCGTAAGTTGGAGTTTATAACTCAGATAAGAAATCATCTGTTGAAGTTGATCCTTGGACATAGACTCATTCACATTCATTCCCGCAGAATGTACTTCATCATGTTCCTTAACTTGAGTTGCAGCAGCTAAGTTAGTAACATTCTTCTTGAATTTGGGATGACCAGGTGGAAAAACCATGAGCTCTGTAGCACTTGTCAACAATATGACCTATGCGAGAACAATAAGTGCACTTTGGTTTCTGAAAGTTTCCTTGTGCAGCCATGATATTCCCCTTTTCATGAATAGTCATCTGAGCTTGGAAAGTTGTAGGTACTGGCAAAGGCCTAGATGCAGCTCCAACAACTCTCTGACTCTCATCTTGTAATTGCTATAAGGCCTTTGACAGATGTTTGTCATCGTCATGATCGGCACGGCTCTTTTTTGCCTCGGCCACTGGTCTTCGATTTGTCACAGGGGATCGAAGTTTGTGCTCGGCTAAGAGGCATACCCTAGATTCTCGTTGGCTTCCACGAATCTTCCCGACCCCCATCGGTGTAAGGAATTTAATGCACAGGTGGTAAGGAGAAGGGACGACTCTCAACGCGTTTAACCATAGGCTGCCAAGTATGATGTTGTAGATGGCTGGGTGGTCAGCGACTGAGAAATCCACGATCTTGGTCACGCCCAAAGCCTGAACTGGGAGCTTGATTGTTTCAGTGTCATCGTCGTTTCGCCAGAGAACCCTGTCAATGGCTTGGGACTTGGAACCACTTCGGTGAGGGGAATGTTCATTCTTCGAAGGGTTTCCTGGAAGATTACGTCTACCGTGCTTTCCGTATCGATGAGGATTCAGACTACTTCGAATTCATTGACGAGGAGTTCAATCACCAGAGGGTCGTTATGAGGATGAGCGATTCCCTTGACGTCTCTGACTTCGAAGGACATGTTATGGTCGGGGATATCCTGGTCGGTCATCACTCTGGAGACGGAGTCGGCTTGTCGTTGGAAGGCCTTGATTGAAGATACCGTATCAAAGCAGTAGTGTGACCCGCCCATTATCATATTAATTCGAGGTCGAGGGCCTTGCTGCTGGTCTCCTTCCTCTCCTCTATCGCGTTTAGCTGCATCATTCTGATGCGGAGCTGGTTGGGAATCATCTTTCTTAGGTCCTGGGAAGTCTTTTACGCTGAAGCCTCCTAGTTTTCCCTTGGCTAAACATTTGGCCAAGAGGGCTCCGAGGACCTTGCGGTTAGCAGTGTTGTGTCCTTTGTTCTGGTGATGGTCGCAGAAGGCATTTTCATCGTAGGCATTCTGGAAGAGCCACTGATTTGAGCGTCCTCGTCCTCGGCCTTCTATTCGACCTCCACCTCGGCCTCTACCTCGTCCTTGGCTTATTTCCGGTGTTTCCTCGGAGTAATAGTATTTATCGTCCTCGGCGTGATCCACGAGGTAATTGTGAGAGCCACCCTGAGACGATCCTTCATGGTCAATGTAGCGGCCGGTGGCAGTCTTTGTTCGCGTGGATTGTTGTGGGGCCAAAGACGCTGGTCGGCTCGTCGACCGTACTTGCTTAGTTTGGAGAGTCAACATCTATTCCTTGTCGGCTATGTACCCGACAGCTCGCTGAAGAGCTTCTTGGATGGTGACGACCGATCGTTTCGCCAGAGATCGGCAAAATTTACCAGTGAATAGCAGTGCCTGTTTTAGGGCTTTAAGTGTGGCTTCGTCACCCATACCATCCATCTGTGTTAAGGTAGATTTGAATCTGACTATGAAGTCACAGAGCGATTCATTCTGTCCTTGTCGGAAGTTCCACAGATCCTTCCTGGTCGGCTCGGTTCCTGCCACTATCATGTACTGTGCCAGGAACTTATTCTGGAGGGTGTCGAAGTTATCCAATGAATATGGTTCCAGCTTTATGAACCAGCGCAGTGCCGCTCCGTCTAATTGTTCGGCGAAAAGGAGGCATAGTTCGGCATATCGCTGTCCTAATGGGAATTTTGCCCTGTTCATGGCTACATGGTACGCAGCAAGATGAGCCTTAGGATCGGTGAAACCCTTATAGATCGGGATCTTCATCTTCCCAGGATCAGGTATGTTCACTGCTGTGATGGCTGGAGTGAAGTGAGTTCTCCTAGCCTCCTCTAACATCCGATCGATCGCTGGAGCTGAAGAAGTCGCTCGGTGAACCTGGTTTTGAACAGCTTTGAAGCCGTTGTTGGTTCTCGCGATCATGGCTCTCATCTTCTCGAGCTCGGCAAGAAGATCGCGACGCTCGGCTTCTTTATAGGGATCGTGATCGTCATCGGAGACTTCTCTCTGTTTACGTCGGCTTCGGGATCAGGAGCTTGTTCACCGTTTGTGCTGGTGGTCACATCATCCTCAGGCCCCTTCCTATCCTCCTCGTCCACGATCTTAGCTTTCTCGTGGTTGACGACTGTTCTGCTAGGCGTCAAACCTCCACGTCTTGGAGGTGGAGGAGGAAGACGAGTGGGATATGGGATCCTGAAAGTGTTGGAAGGTGTCTGGAAGCCGTCATAGAAGTTGAGAGAGCTTTGAGCGTTAGTTGGGACTTTTCTCGGCAGTTTTCGTGTAGCGGCCAGCTGGGTAAAGATCGTGTTTAGCTGACTTAGGATGTCGAGGTTTGTCGTCTCCTGCTGGGCAGCTCCCTGAGCGAGCTCGGCCGAGGTGGCCGCGACTGCTTCTGGGTTGACCTCAACACGCTCTACTCCTTGGTCGTCGGTTACGGTTCGTGTGATGGTGAACAGTGTGGCCGTTTCTGGCTGGTATTCTTTGGGAGGGTTTTGCTGCTCGTCAAGCATTATCTTTTGCTAGGGTTTCGATTTGTGAGAAAAGTTATCGGTTCCCCACAGTCGGCGGCAAATTATGTGGGTAAAATCACACAATCACTATTTGTTCGAAGTTCTGGATGAGGAATTCGATACAAAGAGTAAGACACAAACACAAAAAGAACAACAAAGGATTTCTTTGTAATCATTATGAATAAGGGTCTTTCGTAGCGTTAAGCTTTTGAGATTCTTAAGCCAGAAAGAGGTGATCCTCTAAGTTTAACCTAAAGAGGTATATATATACAGGGTTATGCCGATTTAGAGATAAGTTAAACTCCCAGATCTTCATGTATATTCCTGATTCGTCTTTCCTTTTCTCTTTAGGTCGGCTCACCTTATTTGGGCCTAGGTCTCCTCGGCTATTTGATAAGATTTGGGCTTTTCTATGAATTGCTCGGCCCACCATGTGACGACGAGCCTGTCCTTTGAGATCGAATGAAGATATGCCGAGGAAGTGATTCAGTTTAACTCCTCGGCCTGAAACACATGATTCTGATATGGCCGTGGACATGTTCTGACTTATGTACTCGGCCTTGCGTGTATCTCGAGCTATGCCGAGCTCATGACTTAGTTAATGACCTCGACATTCTCGATAAAATGTTGAGTGATAAGTATTGCTGAAGACATGATACAGATAACGTCCTCGACTCTGTGAGTGTAATGACACATGCCAACTCGTGATTTGATAGACTCCCTCGACATGTTCAAAGACATTGTCTATGCCGAGAAAGTGACTCAGACAGACTATCCTCGGCATTTGCCAGTAAATATATTGCCGAGGCCGTTCCTTAAAGTCTGACCTCGGCTCAACTGTTTGATACTTAGCCATTTCGGCTTGACTGTTTGTCTATGATATTTCGTGGGGGATATTTGACCTCCACACGCACATCTCCGACCTTGATTTCTGCTTCGAATCGGCCTTCGCAACCTCCGATCTCGAATTCATCTTCGAATCGGACTTCACAATCTCAGGTTCTTGAAGAATCATCGATATACGACGGATCGGACTCTCCAATTCATCATCATCAAGTGGAAGACTCTAATTTCTCAGTTTTCTCCCCTGCTTCACCATTTTCTTCGTAATCGTTTATGCGGAAACTTAATGAATACGATATGAGTCGAATAATCGGTGGACTAAGCAAGAATTTGAAAAATTTCTTGCTAAAAACACCAGAAATAGAAGAAAGAGAGCTCTGATACCATATTAGAGTTTATGAACAAAGAGAATTTCTGTAAAATGTAGCTAAAATTATTATGTACAAAATATTTATACAATATTATCTACAAGTAAATATTTAGACAAGTATATACACTAATATCCCCTCCTCCTTCATCACTGAAAAATAATGCATATTAATTTCCACGTGTTGTTTACCTCCAAGTCTAAAAAAAGTATGTAAACCATGAATTATTTTTTAAACAAAGTATACTAGTGTCTATGCATAAGAATAAGACAATTAAGTAGAGGTGAGAGAAAACACGTGCAACCGTTTGTATGCATTTCCTAATTCCAAATCAGATTTCTCTCTCTTTTTCTCTACTTTGATTCTTCTTTTGATCTCTTCTCGTTTTGATTTGGCTGAATCTCTTCTCGTATTTCTTCTTCCGATAGTCTTCTGTTTGCGTTTGGTATGGATCGTAGAGCTGAAGAAGCGAGCCAGATGCAGCTCGTCGAGCGAGAAGAAATTGATGATGACGATGATCTATTCGAAGCCATTGACAAATGTAAGATCCGAACCGTTTTCCGATTTCAGTTTATCTCTGTGTTAATCGCTTAGGATCTTCGATTTCTACTCGTTTCATTGAAATGTCGTGACGATTCTTCAAATCTCCGTGTTATCTCTTCTATTTTGTACAGTTTGTCTTCGGATCTCAATAATCTGTAGCATATCTTCGAAATTTCTCGTAGATTTTGAGCGTGAATCGACTAGTTATACTGATTTCTGAGCTTAGATTTTCCATGATAACGAATAGTTTCTGGTAATGTTTGTGAAATTCCTGGTCGATTGAGTTTCCAAATTTGTGACTCGTGTTTCCTTATGGCAGTGACGGCTCAAGGTATAAACACTGGAGATGTGAAAAAGCTACAGAATGCTGGTATCTACACCTGCAATGGCCTCATGATGCATACCAAGAAGGTATAGAGCCAGCTTCTTTAGGATCGCTCATTGCTTTTATGATAATCTAGATCTGGTTGCATGAATCTATTGTTTTCACTGACGCAGAACCTCACTGGAATCAAAGGTTTATCTGAGGCCAAAGTTGACAAAATCTTTGAGGCGGCTGAGAAAATAGTGGTTAGTCTAAAATTCTTCCTACTATCCACGTCTTAAGCTTGAGCGATTCTGTATTGTTAACTGTCGCAACACATTTCTCCTTCAGAATTATGGATATATGACTGGCAGTGTTGCTCTTCTAAAGGTTAGACTCACTGATTTTACTAGGGTCTAGAAGCCTATCCTGCATCTACAAGAACTGTGAAATTGGATACTGAAACGTACAAGTTGTTTTTGTGTATAGAGAAAGTCAGTTGTGCGTATCACCACAGGTTGCCAAGCTCTCCATGATCTCTTAGGAGGTATACTAAGTTTTGCATCTACTGTTTGCCTCTTGATCACACTACTTAAGAGTTACGATATAATTTGTTCACAATGCTTGGCAGGTGGAATTGAAACCACAGCCATCACAGAGGCTTTTGGAGAATTTAGGTGAGAAGCAGATCCCAGTTCTCTAAGTCTCCTGTTAATAGCGTGTATTCTAATCGAGTTTAATCTCTTTGGATCTGGGAAAACTCAGTTAGCATATACCCTTTGTGTCACTACGCAGGTTAGTTTCTATGCTACTGTTTCAATATGGATCAGTTTGTATGGTGCCATGAGGTACTTGTCAAAGGCATGAGATGAGATCTTTTTTTTTATACAAGCATGAAAGGAGGGAATGGAAAAGTGGCTTACATTTACACTGAGGGAATTTTAATCCTTATATCTTAGAGCAAATCTTTAGACCAGATCTTGTAGAGGGTTTATATTTCATGATTTTTCCTTAACCTCTGAATCTGTAGCCGACCTGATAGGATTGTCCTGGAGCTGTGCTTGACAATGTAAGCAATTTTAAGTTCATATATAATCTCTAAGGATGGCAGTTGACATTCACAACTGATTCAACAGATCATTTACGCTCGTGCTTACACCTATGAGCATCAGTACAACCTGCTTCTTGGTCTTGCTGCCAAAATGTCTGAAGAACCATTCAAGATTCTGGTAAATGGTATATCTTGTTTATCCTTAGTTTCCCATGGACAAAACTCAACAAGACTATGAGCTAACTTAGCTGAGCTTACCATGTTTCCAGATTGTTGACTTGGTCATTGCTTTGTTCCGAGTGGATTTCACTGGAAGAGGAGAACTTGCAGACCGCCAGGTTAACCTTAAGTTTTCCAACAGAATACAAATTAGTGTTCTTACGAATACCAAATCTGGATTTGCTAAAAAAAAAATGCCAGTTTCTGTGTTGCAGCAAAAACTAGCTCAGTTGCTTTCCAGGCTAATCAAAATAGCAGAGGAATTCAATGTTGCTGACTACATGACCAACCAAGGTTTACTTCACACTAGTTAACATAAGAGAATGGATTCCTTTGTGGCAACACTTAACTTTTTGTTCAATTTGGTGGTTGCAGTCATATCTGATCCAGGCGGTGGAATGTTCATATCAGATCCAAAGAAGCCAGCAGGAGGTCATGTTCTTGCTCACGCAGCTACCCTCAGGCTCTCGTTCAGGAAAGGCAAAGGAGAGCAACGTGTCTGGAAAGTCTTTGATGCCCGTAATTTGCCTTGAAGCCAAAGCAATATCCTTTCATAGCAAATTTAAATGAAATCCACTTGTTTGATTTTAATTATTCATCCATAAATCCATGACTTGTTTCCTTGACAGTAGCAAATTAATAAAAATATCTAATTTTCACAACAATCATTAAAAAATGGTTTCATATCGAGTATTAATGGATTATGAACTAAATCATGAAATGTTTAATTAAAAGGTGAAAACTGTGGTGGTTAAAAATAAAACCCACGTTTGCTAACGTGCACCGTAGGTATGCAGAATAAGACAAAAAAAAAACAAAAAAACATATTTAATCTGTACCGTCCATCAGGCTACGTGGCACGAATCGTCCAAAACAATAACAAATAAAATTTGAAATTTCACAAAATAATATTGAACACGCAGGAAAAGCTTGAGACTCGGCCGAGTTCCGAGTCTGCTTTATAAAAACCCAAATCCTGCACATAATTCCTATCTCCTTCTCTCACTATTTCTCTCTCATTCTCTCTCTTCCCTCTCTCGATTCAAGCTTGAGATTCCTAGAAGGAAAATGGCTGCTCTTCCAACGTAAGTGTATCGCTCTCTCTACTTTGATTTTACTTTCGTGTAGCTTACTGACTAATTCTCTTCTCGTTTTTGCATTCTGTTCGTGTATTTTGGGTATGGATCGTAGAGCTGAAGACGTGAACCAGGTCGTTGAGCCGGAAGTAATTGTTGCAGAGAATGGAGCGATCGGAAACGGTAAGATCCACTCCGTTTTCCGATTTCGATTTGTACTTTTTAGGAATCGTTTTCCGGTTTTAACGTTGGCTTGCTTGGGTCGAGTCTCATGTATCTAAGAAATTCGGATAGAAAAAATCTACCACTGAGCTTAGATTATCCATGATGAGACCGTAATATATTATATATAAACAGAGAAGCTTGAAATTAATAGTGAAAGAACAAAACCTGCGTATATTGAGAAATTGATATCCACGATCATGTATAGCTCCAATTTCTGTAACCGTACGTCTTTGGAATGTGCTTGGATTGGGTCAATGGGGCTTGGGTTCAGAAATCCAATATCATGTATAGCTCCACTTTCTGTAACCGTGGTTGGGTTGTATTAATGTGCATGGGTTCTGAAATCCAGGATTATGAATATCTCCAATTTCTGGAATGTGCTTGGGTTGGGTCTTATCCATGATATCAATGTGGCTGGTGCATATACATTTATGTTTTATTTGCCTGTTTCAGCCCAAGGTATCAACGCTGGAGATGATGCTCGCATCCAACGCAACTTTCTTTTGACCAGGCGATACATCGAGAAAAAGAAACTCCTTTCTGACTACCTCAAGCACCGCAAGGTAAATTTCGTTCTTCTTCGTCTTCTCACAGAGATCACTAAACTCTGACAATGGTTTTTACTATTTTCCTTTTATGTTTGGCCAGATGGTCCAGCAGCTTAAGGTCGCCATTGCATTGAACCCCCATCCTAGCGTAAGAAATGCACAGTTGAATATGCGGCTTGCTGTTTGTGAGATGAAAGTGTTGAACATGGAGCGTAACAATTTCCTTGGTGGTCCAAGGCAGTAAACTTTTTCTTAAGTACTTCTCAAAAACTTTATAAGTTTGTTTGTGAAGAGAATCCGATTTCGATTTGTTATGTGTAAAGATCATCATCTTTTTGAATGACGTACTGTTTCAACTCTATCATCTAAGACATATATCCTACTTGTTTCCAGTTCATATCTATTGGTTGTCCTTCGCATACTTATGTTTATTTTTCAAATTTCTTTTAGTATACTCATGCTTGTCATACTCCTTCATTAAAACTTCATTATATACGGTGGATGTCTTTCACTTTCTCTTTCTATGCTCTTACTTCTTCTTTATCAGCACCAACACTAATCTCCTCATGCTTCAAATCCTATTCTTGAGATAGTCATCAAGGACTCAAATTAAGAAATAAGGATATATATATGGGTATCATCGGAGTGTGACGAGGAACAAAATATGACAAATCTCACATAGCTTGCAAGATATCTTATTACCTAAGAAACAAAACTATTTAGAAACCCTGAAAAGAATCAAAGCTACGCACACCTCTCTGACTCATGCATTTTCGTAAATCATAGGTAGTGACTGACAGCTACTTCAGTGTTCTCGTATCTTCAACAAGAATCCAAGAATAGTCTCATATACGGATGTAAATTTAATACTTACCTCAAATCCTTCATCGTAAGGAGATCCCAATTGTATAGCTTCTCCTTTGTTCTTTTTTTTTTTTTTTTTTTTTTTTTTTTTTAATAAAGCTTCTCCTTTGTTCTTATTATCAACACCACCGTTTTGTAATTCATACAACACATCAGCCTACAAAATAACGATTGCAACTCAGGGCTTCACACTCTAGCTGCAAAATTGTCTAATCGTTAGCATTTGCGAAATACTGAGGATTATGCGATCTAAACTTCTCAGTGTATATCTATGAAATCTGCCTTCAACATTTGACACTCTCATCGATCATTTATTCTAACCTCTTCTATTGTACCCTCTTAATTTTGCATGTTTAATGTATCTCCAAATTCCAAAATCCAAACTTTAATCCTCGGTAAAGTTAGAGTTTCAGTCAAGAGAGAACCAGATGACAAACTAAAATTTTGGAACATCTAAAAAACAAACTTACCAAGAAAATAAGAAAATACATATGAATTCAGTGCTTCTACACAGTTAACAAACACTGTAAATCACCACACAGCAACCACGTAAATCGACGCAACAAAATTAACCTCATAATTTTGTTTCCAAATTTTCCATATATATATATATATATATGGTAAAGAGCAGAGAATCCTATTTTCAGCTTCCACTTTCTCGAATCGAATCTGGTTTACTCAATGATGGAGAAAATTCTCTAAAGAATCACTTTTTCCAATCCTAATTTCTATTTCTCGTAGAATTTAACTAGAGAAGTTGCTATGTAACATTTACACGCTATATTTTTAAAAAATTATTTCTCGTAAATAATAGTAATAAGATTTAATAATTTATATACATAAACAAAAAAATTCTACGAATGCAAGTGGTGATGGTAATCGATTGATTAAGAATGCCTCCGAAACTCTAAAGATATACCAGACTGAAACATAATAGCTCTAACCACATTCAAAAGATGCTAATGCTTTTGTTCAACCACATAATTTTGTTCTGTTTCAGGACATGAATGATAAGCTTGTATTTCTTTTTTCTAAGTAAAACTCAGTAAACTTTAATTCTTGTGCATTGTCAGAGCGAACAACAGTACTATATTGAGATTCTACCATTTGAATAAAGCCAGGAAAAACATGCAGGACATCAGATTTTTGTTTAAGTAGATAAATCCAAATAGCACGACTAAAATCATCAACAATTGTCAAGAAATACTTGTATCCAGAAACAGTTGGTACTGAAAATGGACCCCAAGTGTCAATATGAACTAACTGAAACGGTTTTTTGACATTTATGATGTAAAAAATTTAAAAGGTAAATGTTTTTGCTTAGACAAATGACAAATGTGACAATGATCTGCATTATTATTAATCTTTTGCTTTGGTATGAGAAAAACATCATAAAGCTCATCAATTCTAGTATTTGAACGATGACCTAAACGTTTGTGCCAAGTAGATGGAGCTAAAGGAACACTAGAACATATAGAATTACCTAGAAAACTGGAAGTAGATTGACGAACTAGAGACTTATCAAGATCCAAAACATACATATTAGCAACTTGACTACCTTGACCAATCATCAAATCCTGAGTAAGAGCCTGAATAAAGCATGATTCAGAAGTAAAACTCACTTTAGTATTCAATGCTATAGTTATAACACTAACACTCACACTACAAGAAAACAGGCGATTTGCGAGGGCAGTATTCGACGCAAAGCCGTCGCAAATCCGGGTTTGCGACGGCTTTGCGTCGAAAGTCTTGCCGTCGCAGATCGCTCGTCGCAAATGGGACGTAGATTTGCGACATCTTTGTGTCGGCAACTTTCTGCGTCGGATTTGCGATTGCTCGGCATTTGCGACGTGTTGCGACGATTTTGCGATGAACGGTAATGCGACGGTTGTGCGACGAATGTTTTGCGACGATTTTATGACGAGGGTTTTTGCGACGACATTGCGACGACCGTTATTGCGACGAATTTTTTTACGACGTCTCACTTTGCGACGCATTTACGACGACTTCATTTGCAACGGTTTTGCGACGAATACGTAAAATATTATTAATATTAAAAATATTATTAATATTATTTATAATATTAAAATTATTTATAATATTAAATATAAAAT
>OVAP01006515.1:0-11711 GCA_900406295.1 Aurinia saxatilis
TTTTACAAAAGACATAAAACCTACATCCAATTGTCCTAACGTTCCGTATGCCTCTAGTGGTTCCTCTACTGGTTACCTGCAAGGAAATGAGGGTTGTTGAGGGGTGAGTAACTAGTTTACTCAGTGAGTTACGGTTCCCCTAAACTTGCAAGGTTAGTTTCCAACCCAAACCCAAAATAACAAGCAACACGCAATGTCATACAATATGCACCTAAAACAATAAATCCTAAAATGCAATGCAACACACAAATGCAACACACAAATGCCTAATCCTAGGGCCTATCTACCAACGTATTTGATACTTCCCTCATTGCTTACCGACATCTGCTTACCGGCATCACCCAGCCTTAACCACAAAGGCTAAAACTAGTTGACCCACAACTTGCAACGCCACTGCCCTCGGGAGCTACCTGGAAACCGGTGGTTCACGTTGCGAAAGTATCAAACCGTTCCTAAACAATAATTTCCCACATGATCATCGTGTTTCACGGATACGCTTATCACGTGAATCCCGCACGAGTAACCATGTCGTACTTATCCCTATCTAAATTCAACAATCAACCACACACAAGCAGTAACAACACACAAGCAATAACAATAAGTAAACAAGCAACCGCATTCGCTTATCCTCTCTCGCGATATGCGTAAACATCACCACACTCACCTTAACTAATTGAACTTGGATTTGAACTTAAGATCTAGACCGGACCTAGGTTGCTCAAATACTCCTCGAGCTAAGGAAGCTTTCTTCCTTTGAAACGGACAGAGTTTCGGCTAGCTTTTGACCTTTCTTAACAATGAAGAAACGTACATTTCTTCACACCGAAGAAACGTACTTTTCTTAGCACTGAAGAAACGCAAAAGGGTTTACTCTAAGAACTTAAATACTAACTAACCTCACTTTCTCTCGACCAGATCCCGCTCCTACTCGATCCCGAAAAGCGGACTACGGTTTTTGCTACGGTTTTATCAGAGGTTCCCTAAGGTTGAGGATGAATAACTAAGACCAGCTTGAGGGGTTTATATAGGAAAAGTTTTGGCCAGCAGCTTCCGATGAGTCGTTTACACGGTCGCGACATTTCATGCTTCTGCATTTGTTGTGCTTCCGATTTGTCGTGCTTCTGGATGTGTCGTGCTTTTGATTTGTCGTGCTTAAAGGCTTGTCGTGCTTCATTGTGTCGTGCTTAAATATTTGTCGTGCTTACTGATATTTATCCACAGCACCTCGTGCTTCCATTAATCCCGTCGTGCTTACAAAATCGTCGTGCTTTCGAAATACGTCAAATTTTCGCCAAACATCGAGCTTCCACAAATTTTTATATTACTTCAAAAATGTCAATTCCGAAATAACACCCCGCCACCTCGTGCTTCTTTAAACGTCGTGCTGCTTCTGCCACATCGTGCTTCCGCCTATGAAATCTCGGTTATTTATCTCGATCACTTAACTTGCTCTCCGATCACTTGTGAGGGTCATTACAGTGTAAGGAGAAGTTGCCTACGTATGTACATCCTTTGAAAGGCTTTTGATTGTCTTGGATCTGTTGACAAATTATCTCACTGATCAGCTTCAACCAAAACAAAATAAAATTAAGAACAAAAAACAGACAAAATTACACGATATCAAAAGAATTAGATCCATTAACATGTAACCCTAAAAGATTTAAACGATAGAACATAGCAATAAAAGGATTAAGAAATAAACATCTGGTATAATTGGAATAACACATGTATAAAACCCTAGAACAAGAAAAGAAAGAGAACAACTTACACAAACTTGGATTCAGAGAGAAAGTGCATGTGACGTACAAAAGAAAAAAAGTCAACTAACCCTAGAACACAAAAGAGAGAGAGAGAGAGAGAGAGAGAGAGAGAGAGAGAGAGAGAGAGAGAGAGAGAACCACCTAACCATCGTCGAATTAGAGAGAACACTTTCTCAAATATAGATTTTGTTTTTGGAACAATATAGCTGAAGTGAGACTTTTGCCCTACAGCATATTTCCAAGGTCAATGCATGGACCTTTCGCACAAAAGCAATACCAGACATTCAAAAACCACAAGCGCTTTACCAAGCCAAAGTTAGCTCGCAGCGACTTCCTCGCAGCGACTTCACAATTTGCCATTATGCTGGTAATGAGAGCAGCCATTTCTTTCATTGGTTCACATGATTTTGCAAAAAGTTCCAATCTATTTTAGTAATTGATCCATATATATCTAACAACCATTGGATAGCACTATCTGTGAATTGTATCATGCAGACAAATAAGGCAAACATACAAGTAGACATTGAGGTTATAGAGACAAAAACAATTCAAAAGAGTCACGCAAGATTATAGGTTTCCGTCTTCTCCATGGGATTTATCTCGTCATGGAATACCTATCAAGACGTTCCTAAAGCAAAGTGAACATATCTTCATAGTTTAAGGAGGAAGACACAAGCAAAACATCAACTGAAGAAACTAAAACGAAAAATTCATGAAAAGAAAAAAAGAAACCAAAAACAATTATAAATATCACAAAATGTTTTTGAGAAAACTTACCATATATCATGTCACTGTTGCTGAGTTTTTTATCCAACACACAGATGCTAAATAACTCAAACGTAGATCCTGAGAAGTTTTCATGAAAATAAAATCAAAAGCACATGTTCAAGGGATATCATATATGGCCTTGTAGCTACGACATATTTCAAGGTACTAGTTGTTGTGAGAATAGTACCTACATGGTTTAAATAGCACATAAATTTTACTTACAATTTATAAGAGTGATGCATCAGAATTCAACTGAAAAAAATCTAACGCAGAAAGAGAAATCCATTATATAGTTTGATGTTGTCACCAGGAACATCATGCAATATGCATCTCTGAGAGATCAAAGCTACCAAAATTTACCACAGACTGGTAGAATTTTAGACCAGGAAAAACGAACATATATGAAATGCGACTCCAATAAGGACTTACCGAATCTTTAGCTGGAGCTTCCTCTACAATGTTGTTGTCTTTTTTTGTGTTGTGTCTGCACAAAAAATTCTTGGATTGATCTTCCTAAATAGGATTTGTGCACGGACATAGTCTTGGCGATCCAAGCACACTTGACAACATCTTTAAGAACTGCTCTTTTTGATCGTATCAATGAATCTCGCTGTAGAAAATCGTTGCTTGAGATGTAGTCAAGGAAATCGTTGAAACTAAATTCTCCGTATGCAGGTGCATTGTTTTCATTGATGAGTTTCGGTGCTGGACTTATCTTCTCGTGCAGAGGTAGACTGTGAAGACTCGCAAAAGATAGCCGCTTGACATCTTTGTTCACTGTAATACGGTGAGTCACGCTCTTGTATATGCCGTTGCTCATTACTTCCACTTGATCTCCCATTTGAACTGTCAAAGCTCCTTCGATATAAGGCACACCGATCCAGTTTTTGTTGCAGTCCATTATCTGAAGTCCCTGACTGCTTTGAAGTAAGATGTTCAGTGAGCTGAAGTCAGAGTGTGGTGGCTTCCCAAGGCGATTTTGGGTTATGGACATGCTGGATAACAATTCACTGCCATGACTTGTGAGCCTTCTTCAATCTCTTCTTGTAAGTAGTTTTTCTCCAGTCCTGGGCTTTCTAAGATAGCTTCTATTAATTGTGTACGTAGCAGATGCGCTGCCTTTGAGTACTTACCCACCTTATCCCTAAAAGGAAGAACAATATAAGAAAACCATTAGTTTTCACTCAAACAGAGCTATGTTTTGTATATACTAAGATGGCGAAGCTGATCTATAGATCGGTTTTCACTTACTTGTAGCAAGGAGGATTTGATGGCCACATATTGGTCCATTTTGGTAGAGGATGAGAGTAATGCTTGATGAAATCTCTCCAGTATTGGACTCTGCCTGTTGAATGGTTGATGCTTGTACCATACCTTAGTGGCTTATGAACATTGGCAGACACAAGAAGCATCTTGTCCTCGACAGGTAAGTCAAAGAACTGTGTTTATCATTCGAAAGTGAGAGACGTAATCATGTCTTCCTCGTCGAACCTGAACATACAAACCCGCCTAACGACCCATCATAGAAACTCCTCAGCTTTCTTGTGACTGTCCTTTCGAGCCAATAGACGAAGCCAGCTTTTGACACGAGCATGATTTACTTTATTCTGGTGTGATACGAACCATCACTTCCTACATGATTAAAATATCGTTGACGGGATCCACCACTCTTCCCACTTCCTTCACCTGCGTGACCACTACTACTACGACTGCTTCCTCCAAGTGTCCAATTAAAAAACGATATCACATAATTGTTGCATACGGTAGGTGAAACATCAGAGGGCAGGGAGAAGTTGGTAACAGTCCCATATCTTGCGGATGGTATCCCCTGATGGGCAGGGAACCCTAAACCAGTTTACAGAAAAAAAAAAAAAACCTAAACCAAGACTGAATATATATGATCAACGACATTTAAATAAGCCAGAAACAAAATCATAGGGAAGAAGAGGATTACCTTGTAAAAATATCAAAATCTAAAACAAAGAAGAAACAACATAAAATCATTAGTGTAAATTAGCTTAAAGTGGAAATCTTTAGAGATAACAAACCAAAATAGAGCCAGTAAACATACATGATTATCAACACTAAAAATAATGCAATACACATAGATGATCCAATGCTATTCGGATCTATGAGAACCCTAAACCCCAATAATAGCCTTACGTCTACTAGTCTCCACCTCCTCTGCTTTATACTCATCTTCATCACCACCTTACATAAACAGATCTCCACCTCCACCTCGGCCTCCAAACCACACATACCCTAGCAAAGACAAACCATACAAAAGATAAATATGTCATCCATATATATATAACCTACAAAACATTAGAACATATGATAAAAACCTAAAACGATAAAACTCTGGCAAAGGGACACACATGTTTATCTTTTGACCTAAAGGTAAACGAAAGACACATATGTCAAAACCTTAGAAGACATAACGACCTAAAAGTAAGACACACATGAATATATATATATATATATATATATATAGAGAGAAGACTACAAACTCTAATGAAGGCCTTTAAAGCCCTAAAAACCCTGTCCACCACGATTCCATATCAACAATACACATGGCATAAGACACACGTCTAGAATGCATGAAAATCAGATAATACAACCCCTTCCCAAAACTGATTTTTTCCTAGAGATTTTTGTGGGACTTTAAGTGGTTTGACAATAAAACCATGTACAGTCATCAGGGAGGGGCAATATTAACAAAGGATTTCGTAAAAAAAGCTTCATTAAGGGCACAAGAGTCACTTTCGTCCTACATGTCTTATTGGAGGCCTGAGAAGTAAGATAATCCTATCCGCACTTCGTATTTAATATATTTTAGATTATAGGTTATCAAGTTGCTTTGCGAATAGCATCGAGTGTAACCAAGAGTATCAGTTTCAATCTTACATTTCTCGTAACGGTCCTGTTTGGTTGTCAGACCAAATTGAACTAGAGAGGTCGAATTAGGTTCCTTTGGTTGATTTGTGTTATTGTTTTGTTGTTTTGTTACCTATTGGTTTGATGACTCAAATCTCGGTTGTAATGGTTTCATGCCAGTAATCTTAATCTAATAAATTTTTTGGTGGTAAAAAAAAAAATCTCCCTATGTTTTATTTTATTTTATTTTCGTACCGTAAAATTACATGGATAAACAACATTTTCAGAAGTAGAAGCTTGTTGCTTAGAATTTGTTTTAACTATCTATTTCAAACTTGACTTGTCAACAAAAGTAGAAGAAGAAGAAGAAGAGTAAAGCAAAGAAGACGCTGAAAAACTCGTGCTACTATTTCTCAGATACTTAGCTGCTTGATGTATAACAGAGGACGGCGAAACATCTCTGCTTTCCCCTCCATTGTTACAACCAACGACTTTCATCGATTCCTTTCTTTCTTGGCGTATCTCAGTGAGCATAGCAGCCACATCTTTCATTGTTGGTCTGTCTTCGGGTATGGGGTTTACGCAGAGAACGGCGACTCCTAGAGTCTGAAGCATCTCTTCGACTTCTGACTCTGGCCTCATTTGTAATCCTTGGTCTATGACTTGTATATCTCTGATTTTCTTGACCCAGTCCACTATGTGGAGTCCCTCTGGTATCGTTGGATCGATTGGTTGCTTCCCCGTTAGTATCTCTAGGACTACGACTCCGTAGCTGTACACATCACTTTTCTCCGTAATTTTTAATGAATATCCGTATTCTGCAGTGGAAAACAACATCATACGAAGCTTGACAGAGTTGGAGAAATAGTTAGAAGCAAAAACGAAATGTAGACATTACCTGGAGCTATGTAACCATAGGAACCAGCAACGGTGTTGGAAGAACGAGCGAAGTCGCCATCGTCAACAAGCTTAGCAAGCCCGAAATCCCCGATGTACGGTTCATGGTCAGGGCCAATAAGAATATTGTTAGCCTTGATATCTCTATGAACAATGGGAGGGACACAGTCATGATGCAAGTAAGCCAAACCCTGAGCTGCACCTAGTGTGATCCGGTACCTCACCTCCCATCCTATGCTACATACTCCACTCCCCTCGTGAAGCAAACTTCCCAGACTCCCATTTGACATATAATCATACATAAGAAGTCTCGTGTTACGGTTCCAACAACATCCTAAAAACCGCACAATGTTCTTGTGTCTGATCGACCCAAGTGTCTTCACTTCAGCCGAGAATGAGTCTCGAACTCCTGATGTCTTAGTTTTCTCATTCAGATTAGGCACTGTCACGGTCATAGGCCAGAGTTTTTTCACTGCGATGACTTCTCGATTAGGCATTTCTGCTTTATACACTATCCCGGAGCAACCTTTCCCTATAACATTGCCCTCTACCAAACATTTGAGTACATGTTCCACTGTGAAGTTGAGTTTCTGAAAAGGTGTGAGTTGCCATGTCCACACATTTTCTCCTCTCTCAGAATCGTTATCGTCCTGAATCATTTTTCTTGCTCGTAAAACCGCCAACACGCCTAATACTGCTAGAACCGCTGTCACGCTGATTAGCAATCCAATGGCTATCTTGAGTCTCTGTGAGTGCACAGAATCTTCACCGTGCTTTGTATTTAAAATTGCACCCTTAGGGACAAAACAAGATTTGAATCCTTCGGAACAGAGTCCATAATTTCCTTCCATCTCTTCTGTTATCAGCTGTCTGAATACTTTACTGTCTGGAAGATAACCTGAGAATTTGTTGTGAGAGATGTTCATAGAAACCAAGTTTTCTAGACCGGAAAGCGCAACGAGGTCTCCTGAAAGCATGTTGTGCGAAATATCCAGCACGGATAATCGGTTAAGTGCTGAAATCCTCGGCGGGATAAAGCCATATAATGAATTCCAGCTCAAGTTTAATGCAATGTCTAGATCTTCAATGTTGAAGAGTTCCTCTGGTATGGTTCCAGAGATGTTGTTACTGCCGAAATCAAGAAGCTGGAGACTTGTGCAGCGACCGAGAGATGGAGGTATTCCTCCATTCAAAGAGTTCTTACTAAGAGTGAGGCGATTGAGCGAAATTAGCTGGCCAAGACTATCAGGAATCTTACCAGTCAAGGAATTTGAAGAGACATCAAGTACCTGAAGCTTTGTCAAAGAAGATAAAGAGGGAGGAAGATAACCTCGAAGAGTGTTGTTGCTCAAGTTAAGCATCTGGAGTTGTCTGCAGTTGCTTATCTCCAAAGGAATTGGACCGGAAAGATTGTTGTCGGATAAGTCGAGGAAGCTGAGGTTTTGAAGAAATCCGATTTCTTTAGGGATCTCTCCGGTGATTCTGTTGTTGACAAGCCTTAGTCTGAGAAGCGAAGTGCAGTTTCCGATCTCTGGCGGGATAACACCGGAGATGGTATTTGATATAAGCAAGAGCTTAGTCAGATTACGAAGCTGGAACAAACCGGGGGGTAAAGCTCCTGTGAGAAAATTCTGAGACAAGTCAAGAGCTTGAAGATTCTGACAACCGGCTAACTCAGCCGGAATATTCCCTTCTAGCTTATTCTGCCACCCCAAAAAGATATTGAGCTCCTTGAGCAATCCAATCTCTGGGGGAATCAAACCGGAAATCTGGTTTGCGTCAATCTGCAACTGAACAAGCCTTGTGCAGTTGCTTAGAACTGAAGGTACTGACCCAGTGATGTTGTTGCTGCTAAGCATAAGCTCTTGGAGATTAGACAAGTTACCCAACGACTTAGGGATGGCTCCGGAGAAAGAGTTCATAGAAAAATCAATGGCGTTTAAGCTTTTCATGAATCCAATCTCCTCAGGGATGGGTCCATGAAGATTATTCTGCCATAGAAGCATCTTTTCTAGGTTTTGAAGCTTTCCTAGTTCTTGGGGAAGCGTGCCGGACAAGTCATTGTCATAGAGAAATAGGTTGATAAGGTCAGAGCAGTTTCCAAGCTCTTTAGGGATCTCACCAGACAGCATTGTAGAGTAAACAGATAAACTCTGGAGGTTGCTTAGTTTACCCAACGAGGCAGGTAAGGCCCCGGATATTTTGGTGGCGGCAAGCCCTAGGACCGTCATGTTCTGACAGTTTCCGATCTCCTCGGGGATCTTCCCTGAAAGCTCTGTGTTGCCTCCGGCCCTTATGATCTCGAGAGTGGAGATCTTTCCGAGCTCTGACGGAAGATTCCCACTTAAGAAATTGTCGTATAACTGAAGATTCTTGAGAGCAACGCAGTCTCCGAGTTCCGGTGGGATCTTTCCGGTGAGGCCATTGGAGTTTAAGCTGAGTTCTTGAAGATTCTTGAGCTTCCCTAGGGCTGAAGGTATTTCACCAACCAGACTGTTTGAGCTTAAATCGATAACTTTGAGCTCAGAGCAATTTCCGATGTCGGGGGATATACCACCGGTGAGATTGGAGTTGGAGATAACGAGTTTCTCAAGTGAGGTAAAGGAAGAGATGTTAGGAGGGAAAGGTAAAGCTAACTGAACAGAGACCACACTGATCTCTGTAACGAGGTTGTCGGAAGAGGAACAAGTTATGTAAGGCCACTGACATGGGTTAGAATCTGAGGGATTCCAGCTGGACAGTACTGACGGTGGTGGCGAACTCGAGCTGTGAAGCCAGGAAATTAACGCTGCCACTTCATTGCTCGATGCTGAGGCCGAGGAGATGAAGAAAGCTAAAAACACAGAGAAGAAGAAGACAGTTAAGGCTTTTCTTGGAATCGGCATGTGCAAGACTCTCAAATCCAAAACCAGCCTTCCCCGTTCTGCATCGATTTGAGTCTCTCTCTCGCGTAGGGTTTACTTTACAGATTAGCAAGAAGAAAGATAAGACTTCATATGCTGTCTTTTTCTTTTACCTCGGGGTTCTGTTCTTAGCTTCAGATTTTTTAGTGATAATTAATTACACTCATTAACTTTTTCTATGAAATCCATGACAATAGAATAGTCAATAAAATGTGTTTTCTAACATTTTTATTTTTTAATCTTTTGTTTAGATAAAAAAATCTAGAGACATTTTTTTTAATTAAATTCTATTATAATTTTTATACTTTTGTGACAAAAAAAAAACAAATTAAATATTTTTTACCTAAATGAAATAAAATAATGGTACATATAAAACAATAGTCACAAATAAATAAGTAACAATTTTATAACATTAGTAGTATAACTAGAAAAATTGACTATTTGATTGGTATACATTTAGCTTGTAACATTAATTGTTTGGATTACCTTTTTGTTATCTAAATAATGATAAAAAAAAAATTTAAGCTTTTGAAATGCTCTTTCTCATATGCCTCTTTTAGAAAATACCACTTTTCATTTTTTTTAAATACCCTTTTTGGGATTTAAAGTTTATTTAGGGTTTTAGTCTTTTAGGATTTAATGTTAAAAATCATTAAATATTTGCTTTTTTCAATTAATTTGTTAACTTTTATTTATTTAATATTTATTTGTATTAATTTTACCAATGTGAACAAATTGAAATTTTGTTTTATGCTTAGGGAGTTGTAATTAACTAATTTTGAAACAAATTCATTAATTAAACTTTAGAACATGAAGTGACATTAGTCTAATGGCAGGAGGTAAGTCCACTGAGATTATGCACCATTACACTCGTGATCGAATCTTACTGCAATAATTAACTTTAGAGTTTAGAACATCAATCTTTGTGGAACAAAATTAAAACTTAAAACATCAATCTTCGTGTAACGGATGGCTTATTTAGGTTTAAAATTTGAGGTTTTAGGGTTTAGAGTTTAGGAGTTTATGATTTATTAGAACTTAAAATCATTTTTAAGGTTTAGACCCTAGGCCTAAAAACTAAAATCTTATAAAACATTACAACATATTTTAAAAATATTAAATAATAATTTGGATAAAAATTGGTATATTTAAAAAGTACATTTAAGAAAATGATATTTATTAAAATGGATTAAACAAAAAGGGTAGTTTTGAAAAAAAAATAAAAAGATTAAAAGTATTTAGAGTAAAATGTTTGAGGTTTAATTACAAGATGAGTTATTGGCACATAGATTCTTAAGGATTTATAAAAATTTTAAAGTCCATGGTTATTGGTTTATGTATTTTAACAATCATTATTAAACCCATCATTATTGGTTTAATGATTTTAAGATTCCATTCAAAATCTTTTATTATTTGTAAAGTTTTGATTTTAATGATTTTATAATTCTCCATAAAATCATAAATCTATTGTTATTGGGATATTAATTCTTAACAATTTTATTCTTTAAACACAACTTTTAATAACAATATACATGAGATTTTAGAGATCTTGAAAATACAATTTTTTGATAGATTTATCAAATACACAAAACTCTCTATAAACTTTTTCAGAAATCTCTATTAATTTAACAAATCTTAAAATTTTATAAATCAACCAATTCTTCTAAAATCTAATTCTCGTTAACCCCCAAATTTGAGAAAAGGACCATGTGATTTGCATTGTTTTCCTCAATGTAGTCAGGCTTATGAGTTGGTTTGTTTTCGAGACATGAGCCGAGCGTTTAAGATTCTTCCTCGTTTGAAGTAAGCTTTGTGCACTTTGCATTAATTACACTAAGTGTTCATATCTTAGTGGAAACAACGAATATATTGATAAGGGAAAATCCAGTATTACTTTTAAATTTCATGATACGCATAGATCCAATTAAAATATATTTGCCATCTTATATATACAAAATTAAAATAGCCAGAGTTCTAAAGGTCGTTATTATCGGAATCTGCATCCTTTAAATCCAATTAAAATATATTTGCCTTTGCATAGATAGAAGAGTTTCATTTCGATCCGGAATTTAGTCCAGAGTGATCTGATTAAACGAGTTGGGTTGGGAATAACCATTACTTTGTGGAATGATCCTTGGATACCATCTACTAATCCAAGACCTGCATAGGGCCATAGTGTTTTTTCAATCTGATTTTACAGTTGACCAATTTATGGATAGGATTAAGAATTTATAGAATGTTCCCTTTCTTAAGCAATTATTTAACCCAATAGATGTGAGTTTATTTGTGGGGTACATATTGCTTGAGCACCAAACAATATTTTTGGATGCCACTTCACAGAAAACGGAAGGTATAGAGTTATATATAGGTATCAAGTAGATTACGATAGACGGTATAAAGGGGAAAATATTACACTGCACGAACCAGATGTTACCCCCTTCAGGCCTATGTCTGGTATATGCATATGTGCCATAAGGGCATGTAAATGTGGTTTTTTCTTGATCAT
>OVAP01006516.1:0-11710 GCA_900406295.1 Aurinia saxatilis
TATATCTGCCAACGTCTGGGCATATCCATGAGGAAATCTGAGATTTTTTGGAAGTCTGGATTCAACAGACGACCCACGATACTCATAGTGTTCCTCCCATGAGAGCAGAACTGTGGCAGATCAGGCATCACAAAAGGCATCTCTTCTTCTTCATCATCAATCGTCATCTCCAGTAGCGCTCTATCTAGACTTGATGACATCTTTCTAATCTCTCACTCTGTACCGAATTTTAACTCTCTAAAAATCAAATCTCGACAAGCAAAGAACGCCGTTCAGTGGCCAAACCTAAAAACGGAGGGGATTGGCCAACTTTAGGTTAAATGTTTCTCTATGCACCAATGGGAACAAAGCATTCCAGGTCATTCAGCTTTTTTCCGTTGNCCCAACTCTTTTTAAGGGATGAAATCTAAATTTAACATATAAATTATTCAAAAACTATAAAGATATTACTATATTTTTGACGAAGATAAGATATCAATTTTAAGATAAATTTTAGATTTATGAGACAAATTTTTTTTATAGCATTATATAAGTTACACCTATCAATGGATATTGAAACTCGCACAATATTTTATAATGAAGAAATCAAATTTGCTTCTGGTGGTGGTGACATTGTATGTTCTTTTTGTGTCCGGTCTTCTTGAAGCCACCGGAAGGATCGTCCCACCCTCAGGACCTAGTACTAAAGAATCAGGACCTCCGACTCCATACAGGCTGCCGCCACTCAAAAGGTTCACCCCACCCTCACCCAAGGTTCCATCAATCCCGCCGCCCCTGCCTCACAGACGGCTCGTCCCACCCTCAGGACCTAGTACTAAAGAATCAGGACCCCCGACTCCATACAGGCTGCCGCCACCCGAAAGGTTCACCCCACCCTCACCCAAGGTTCCATCAATCCCGCCACCCCTGCCTCATAGACGGCTCGTCCCACCCTCAGGTCCTAGTAATAAAGGACCATCGCCCCCGGTTCTAACCAAGGCTAACGTTTAACTATGACCAAAACTTTTGGCTATGAATAAATAATCACTGGCACTTTGCTGTGTATCTAATGTAACATAAGATTCAAAGAATATGTGCGCATTTGAATCATTTGTTATTCTGAATACATCTCATATTATGGGTTTATAAGATTTATCGATGGATTTAATACTTGGGACTTGAAATCCAAAGAACAATTTGATTTGACATATTATCATGTGTATATATATGTGTTGGGTATAAATTCATCATTAGATTTGATTGTGAATCCATTAAATATCTGATGAGCTCTATATTCGTGATCCAGTACCTAATCACGACACATGACTGACTTGATTTATGATATGATATGATTTTTATCTGGATACAATATGTGATATGATTCATAAATAGTCACAATCAGTGTCGGGTTCGAGCCCTTTAATGCACCAATGAATATGGATACAATATGTGTTATGTATTCAATTATGATGCTCGAACCCGTAATCTACTACGTCATTGCCACAGTGCACCAATGAATATTTTTTCTGCAAATGATGTCCTTATTTTTTTTATAAATGGTGCCCAAAGCAGTTAGCAAGGGACGTCCTTAAATTTTTTTGTTTTTATGGTAGCCCACTTAACATTTCCACCTTTGGCAAGTGTATTGGAGGCGGAGGTACAATCTTTGCTCTTAGCAGTTTAGCAATCATGAAATCATCTTTGAAGGATATAACAAACAAGTTCAAGTGGTCCTAAAAACAACGAGGCGATGAATTTTCATGTTCATAACTCGATATGCGATATCTATGCTCACATACGGATGGACATCTCTCGGCTTAGCAATAAGGCTGCAAGATATATGCTGGTATATCAACCGATACCAAATGATGAATATTTCGATCATTAATAAAGTTTTAAGCAGACAACACGGACCGAAATCTTGTATTGCTTTTGATTAAAAACCAAACTAAAGAAAAGTACAATCAAAACGTGGGCGTTTTATTCATAGTTGTCCTTGCTCCTTATCCACCCGAAGAAGCTTCGAAAAGAGCTAAACAATGGGTGCTTGAAACAGAAGATATATACATATACATTTGTACGAGAAGAATGGAGTCTTCTCTCTTTCTCCAATCACCCTCTTTCTTCACTTCAACCTCCACTCGCCTTCCCTCTCCCAAATTCACTTCCACTTCAATCTCCATCAAATCCTCCATACCAAAACCAAAACCAAAACCATCAAAATCCCGCTCATGGGTCAGTCCCGACTGGCTCACATCACTCACTCGAACTCTCTCCTCAAACCAAAACGACGATTCAGGAATCCCCATAGCCAGCGCCAAGCTCGACGACGTCTCCGAACTTCTCGGTGGTGCTCTCTTCTTACCTCTCTACAAATGGATGAACCAGTACGGACCCATCTACCGTCTCGCTGCTGGTCCTCGTAACTTCGTCGTCGTCAGCGATCCAGCCATTGCTAAACACGTTCTCAGAAACTACCCCAAGTATGCTAAAGGATTAGTCGCTGAAGTCTCCCAGTTTCTCTTCGGTTCGGGCTTCGCTATCGCTGAAGGACCTCTCTGGACGGTAAAAGTCATCATCTTTACACCTCAAATCCCTTGAATTTAGTACCAAGTTGAAACCTTTTTGGATATTTAGGTGAGGAGAAGGGCGGTTGTGCCGTCACTTCATAAGAGGTATTTGTCTGTGATTGTGGAGAGAGTATTCTGCAAATGTGCAGAGAGGCTTGTTGAGAAGTTGCAGCCTTATGCACTGGAGGGAAGAGCTGTGAATATGGAGGAGAAGTTCTCTCAGTTGACTCTCGATGTTATTGGATTGTCACTTTTTAACTATAATTTTGATTCCTTGACGACTGATAGTCCTGTGATTGAAGCGGTTTATACTGCTCTTAAAGAAGCTGAGCTTCGTTCTACTGATATTTTACCCTATTGGAAGGTAAGGGTTGTGTTTTTTTCTTGGTTTGTTCATTGTGGTACGCTTGGAGTCTTAGTTTAGAGGTTTTGGTTGATGTTTTTTTTCCAGATCGATGCTTTGTGTAAGATAATACCGAGACAGGTGAAAGCTGAAAAGGCTGTGACTTTGATCAGGGAAACCGTTGAAGACCTTATTGCTAAATGCAAAGAGATTGTCGAAAGAGAAGGTGAGAGAATTAATGATGAAGAGTATGTAAATGATGCTGACCCAAGTATCCTGCGGTTTTTGCTTGCAAGCAGAGAAGAGGTTTTCATTTCTTTCCATCATCTTATAAGCAAACTTTGCCTTTTATAACTGCAAACTGAAGCTGATGTTGGATTGTATTTGTGCGGTTTTGCAGGTGTCGAGTGTGCAGTTACGAGATGATCTTCTCTCAATGCTTGTTGCGGGTCATGAAACCACTGGATCTGTCCTCACTTGGACTATTTATCTCCTAAGTAAGGTACCTTTTGGTATTTTCTGCTATTTTATTCCACTTGAAAGGAAGCTTCAATTTGATGTGTAACGTTTTGCCCGTTAAACTCTATATGTGCATAGAACGCATCCGCATTGGCGAAAGCACATGAAGAAGTAGACAGAGTGTTAGCAGGGAGAAACCCGGCTTATGAGGATATAAAGGAATTAAAGTACATCACTCGTTGTATAAACGAGTCGATGCGTCTCTACCCTCATCCTCCTGTAAGCAATCAAGCTCATCTCTCTAATTTTTCCCTGATCTTCGTGAACTGAATTTCCTGATTGCTCTGTTTCTTGGTAGGTCTTGATTAGAAGAGCTCAAGTTCCTGACATTCTTCCCGGGGACTACAAGGTCAATACCGGACAAGACATCATGATTTCAGTCTATAACATCCATCGTTCATCCGTGGTACAGTTCTCTTCCTTCCTCTCTCATATTAACATTTAATAACCTGATCCGGTTTACTGTTTGATATCACCAGTTCTAAATTTTGCAGTATGGTTTCGAGTTTTGTTAAGATCAGTCAAACAGGATTAGTCACCTTAAAAGTATTACTTCATTCCCACTTGTCTAATGTTTTGTTATTCCAAAGGTATGGGACAATGCTGACGAATTTCTGCCTGAAAGATTTGACGTAGAAGGCGCAATTCCTAACGAAACAAACACTGATTTCAAGTAAACTCAGTAGTCCACATGTTTTGATCAAGATCAGTATATGATTAGATAGGCTAATGATGATTTTTTTTCCGCCAGATTCATACCATTTAGCGGAGGGCCTAGAAAATGTGTAGGCGATCAGTTTGCATTGATGGAAGCAATTGTGGCACTGGCAGTCTTTCTACAGCGCTTAAACGTCGAGCTGGTTCCTGATCAGACCATCAGCATGACCACCGGAGCAACCATACACACCACTAATGTATGACAATGTTCGCTAAATCGAGATTAACCAGAGTCTCAGTTTGGTTTAGAATCATTTCAAATTTGTCTGATGATGGTTTTTCCTTTTGCAGGGATTGTATATGAAGGTGAGCCCAAGGTAAAAGCTAGAATGTCAAAGTTGAAGTTCGAATTTGTTTTCATTTATGAGTTTTTCGTTTTGTTACCAACAATAATTAGATTGGTGTTAAACTTGCCACAGTCTATGTATTATAGCATTACCATTGGATAATTGAAGAAAGGAAATGGAGTTTATCTAATTTTTTTATAAAAAATGTAACTAGTCAAGACTCGTGATATCACATTTCTTTACCATGATGTATAAGAATTACATGAATTCTTTAAAAAGGTTATTCATTTTACCATCATCGACATAATGTACCAATGTATCCCATCTCTAGAGGTAACGACAAAAGAAATATGGAAAGTTGGAATTGGACAGAAACAAAACAAGTCAATTATTTTTATATTGTACTATGACACTCTGATCAGAAAAAATCTCAGTACTATTATCAAAATTTTGTACCACGCATAAATGATTTTTTTTGGGTCTAGTAGTAATGCATAAATGATTAAACTATCATTTTTATTTTCTTTTCATGCGAAAGATTTTGAGTGCACCTAATTTATTTGCTCTTTTTTTTCTTCAGAAACTTACCCTGGTTTGAGGAGTGAGTAAACCTAGATACTAATATTTTTCAATATAAACATCTTTCCCCCTACAAATATCTCATACACAATGATGATTCTATCTAGAAAAAAAAAAATCTTAGATAGAGATACTTAAAATTTTGGTAATTGTTATATTACTCAAATCCAATTACGGCTTGTGCTTTCAGAACAACTAAATTAGTTTTATTCGTTTCATATTAGTGATTCCATAATCACATGTGCAATTCTTATCCCTTTGTATAAAAGAGAGAAAGTAAAAAAAAAATCTTAATCCTTTTAGGATACAAAACACCATACCCTTTACGGTTTTATTCCATTTGCATTTCAATGTTTGGATCATATTCGGTAAATGATTTTATCTAGATTTTTTTTATTATCCTTAATTCAGTTTCATCATAAAAATCACATCCAAATAAAGATTTGTTTTGTTCTATATATACCGTCCTTAACTAGTGGTGTAGTTTCTTGTTCACGTACCACACAAAGCAAAGGGAAAAAAATGGAAGACGAAAGCTCAGAGAGTAGAAACAAAGCTCGTCTCGCCATCATGGAGCTCGCTAACATGATCAGTGTACCAATGTCCCTTAACGCTGCAGTGAGATTAGGCATCGCCGACGCTATTTGGAACGGTGGAGCCAACTCTCCTCTCTCCGCGGCTGAGATCATCCCTCGTCTCCTTCTTCCACCTGATGGTACCATTGCCGATCCCGAGAATCTCCAACGTATACTTCGTATGCTCACTAGCTACGGCGTTTTCTATGAGCACCTTGAGGGCGTGGAAGGATCCCTCGTGAGGAAATACTCTCTGACTGACGTTGGGAAAACGTTGGTGACTGATTCTGGTGGCCTCTCCTATGCCGCCTACGTCCTCCAGCACCACCAGGTTTCTATCTGATTTGTTGTTACATAATGATATAATAATCTCATAGGATTAATCTCCGGAGCAAAATTAATTGGTTATTCTAATAGATTATATATGATTTAAAGTGTTCATACTAGTACTAGCTAGTATAATGAGGGACCAAGATTAGTAGTCCATAATCCAGATTAATTGATAAATTAAGGATCGATTCTCTGGTACATACCATGATAAATTGATGTGAGTCTAAACACAAAAGTTAAATCATCATTGTAAATCAGTACCCTAGAATCATTTATAAGATGTAATACTAATCTTGTATTACTAAACCAACACTAAATGTCTGTAACTACTACAATGTCGTACCATAAGACCACAGGCCACTCATTTGTTTTTTTATTTGAATATCACATTTTAAATTATATAATAAGCAACTGTTTACAAAAAATGATGTTTACAGGAGGCACTAATGCGAGCTTGGCCACTGGTTCACACAGCGGTAGTGGAGCCAGAGACAGAGCCATACGTGAAAGCCAACGGTGAAGCAGCATACATGCAGTACGGAAAATGTGAGGAGATGAACGGTTTGATGCAAAAGGCAATGTCTGGTGTATCAGTACCGTTCATGAAAGCTATATTGGAGGGTTACGATGGGTTTAAATCCGTGGAGCATTTGGTTGACGTAGGAGGTAGTGCAGGGGATTGTCTCCGTATGATCCTTAACCAGTTTCCTAACGTCCGTGAAGGGATTAATTTTGATTTGCCTGAAGTTGTTGCCAAAGCCCCCAAGATTCCTGGTGAGCAATGATATAATTTCACTTCATTTTTCATTACTGGAATTTTTGGAAATATTACTTTGTGCTATGTTTAGCTCTTTCATAGTGTACTGGTTGATATTGTGTGTGATTTAGGAGTGAAACACATGGGTGGAGATATGTTCCAATCAGTTCCTAGCGGTGACGCAATCTTCATGAAGGTTCGTGTTTGTGTACCATAGCAAAAAGTCACGTGAATACTTACTTTATATGTTAATAGGACGAATTTATTTTTTGTGTAGATTTAAAGTTTATTGCTAGTTGATCTCAGAAAAGTTAAAAAGGTCATATCAAAAAGTTAGATCATGTGACTGGTCATTTTCTTAGAAAAATACAACTATATCTATAGTATTATATGTTTATATCCCCTTTTCGAAGATTTCTTTGTGTTGATTAAATTGATCACAGATAAAATTACATATTAATGATTTTTTTTTTTCTGAATAACTAGAAGATTCTTGACCGCAACCCGTTTATCCCTTCATGCTTTAAACCAGAAATGTTATGTGGTTCTGTCACAACATTTTAATAAAGTCATTTTGCTTATAGTTATCTCTTACAATCTTCACTTTTGCTAGAAACATAAATGGGAACTGATGTGTGCAGATATATATCAATTTGCAATAATAGTCGATACAAAACAAACATATTTCATGCTTCTGCGTTCAAAATATTATCTTGTAATGTTGAATGTTGTCTGAGTACACAGTGGGTTTTAACGACATGGACGGACGAAGAATGCAAGAAGATAATGAAGAATTGCTACAATGCTTTACCGGTTGGTGGAAAGCTAATCGCGTGTGAGCCAGTTCTGCCTAAGAAAACCGATGATAGCCACCGGACTCGGGCCTTGTTAGAAGGAGACATATTTGTCATGACAATCTATAGAACCAAAGGTAAGCATAGGACCGAAGAAGAGTTTAAAGAGCTTGGTCTCTCTGCTGGATTCTCTACTTTTCGACCTTTCTACATTGATTACTTCTACACCATCTTAGAGTTTCAGAAGTAATACTAAAACATTTATATGTTCTTATATTTCTTAGACCTTCTAAATAATTGATAGACCTCTTTAATTATTGATCTCGAATAAATACATTTTCATCAAGATGTTTTATTCTAAGGCATGGTCTTACTTTATGTGCATCCTTTAAAGGCATTGTTAGACTCTCACATCTTGTTAGGATAAGATTCCGATGCATATTATCCATCTACACGTGAATGTTTATTTGTTGCCAAATAATGAAAGAAAAAAGAAAAAAGGTATCTTCCTTAATTGATTTGGTACACATGACTGTTTGGTGAACTTGTGTCTTTGGGCAGTTTTTTTTTTAATTACCAAGAGATTTTGGCCGAGATCCATATATCCTCCTAGAACGGGAATCAGAATATATTATATGGTTCCGGCAAAAAAATTACTCAAACTAGTGACTAGACTTTGTCTGAGATCTTTAACAGTTGAACGATTGACTCTTGGTGTAGAACTATTTTTTTTTTAATTTTGAATGCATAGTGATGTAGGTTATGACGTTTAACATTGTAATTTGTCCTCATTATTATTGTTGCGCCACACCTGAATTTGAATCTAATGCCATGTTGGTGAAAAACAGAAAACGTTGGTTTGAACATTTTCATGATTGTAAAATTGCATTTTGCTTGAAATACCTTTTTATATTAGTTTTCTTTTGTACCTTAGAATATTCTATTCCCTACTCAGTTGCTCCAAGACATCTTGGATCAAGATTGAAACGCTATTACTCGAAGATCCTTTTTCTTCCACAGCCCTTCTGGCCATCAATGCAAGTTCTTGAATACGTTTTATTCGTCTCACAAATTCACCATCATCATCTTTATGTCCACAATGACAATCTTCGTCCATCAAAAGCTTTATAGCTTTCACAACACTATGTTTCTTGACTAGCACTCCAAGTTTCTCCTCGTCTCCCCATTTCACCGGAATCTCCACTCCAACCCTAACCCCTATCTTCAAAACCTCCACGACGAGTTTCTCATTGAGAAATTGTTCAGCAAACATTGGCCATGTGATCATCGGTACACCAAAACATATCCCCTCTATTGTAGAGTTCCAACCACAGTGAGTCAAGAACCCTCCGGTGGAGCCATGTGAGAGTATCATAGCCTGAGGACTCCAACCGTTTATCACTATCCCTCTTCCTCTAACTCGCTCTTCAAATTTTTCGCGTTTCAGCCATTCATTTATCTCATTCATGTGTTTTTCCTCTGTCTTGATCACCCAAATAAAGGGTTTTCCTGATTCTTCTAACCCTAAACCTAGTTCTATCAGTTGATCAGGTACTAGTCGACAGAGGCTACCTAGACAAACATATAGTACTGACCTTGGTCTCATAGAATCAAGAAAATTCAAGCACTCGGTCTCGCTTATTGCTATGTTACCATTGTTTCCTCTATCGAATAGGTCCACCATACGGTCATTGCATAAAGAAACAGGTCCAACAAACCATACCTTCTTCTTGATGGCCTTAGCGTAGGCCTCTGCATAGCCAGGCTCCAAATCTTGGAAGCTATTAACAATAACCCCAAAGGCTTCTGATTCAGATTCACGCATCTTCTCGCGAACATCGTCCATATGTTCTAGCTTCTTAAACGCACCTGGTAACTGAGCTCTAGCTATCTCGATCCTCTGTGGCATTCCTGGTATAAAGAAAGGCTCTGAGTCTGAAGAAACCGAGAGGTGCGGGCTATGAAGATGGACGTTGTGCGAACTCAAAAGAGAGAAACAACACATTCCGTGGAACACAATCCTCGGGATATTGAACCTTTTCGCGGTTTCTGACGTCCAGAAAAGACATTTATCGGAGATTATGCAACTCGGAGGGGTTTCTTGTTGCTCAAGAAACCTTTCCAAGGGTTCCTGAAAAGTATCCACAGCGTCATAGAATCTTCTTAGGAGGTCTTTAGAGGGCAAAGTGTCGAGAGCCTCACAATTTTCGGGAAGACCGAATTCTCTGTAGGGAATCGGAAATTTGACAATGTTGATTTCGAGACCCGCCTCGGATCTTGCCCGCTCAACTGTCTCCTCAAACCTAGAAGCATTTTGAGGAGTTGAAATTAGGGTAACGATGCTTCCTTGTCGCGCAAGAATCTTGGAGATATCAACCATGGGGATAAGATGCCCTTGAGCCATGAGAGGGATCAGAACAAAGTGAAGTCTTTTGGCTTTTGAAATCATTTTAGTTTTCATTTTTGAAGTTTGAGCGAATGATTACGGATAAAAGAAACACATAAAAGGCCATATGTATATGAGTATATCGATCTGTACACATGTTACATGTGAATGCATCTTCTAAGAAAGATCTTAATTTATTGGGTAAGTCTTCAAAAGCTGCATATTGACTTTGAACAAGTCACAAAAATCACGCATCCTCACTGTTTACATAGTTTTGCTAGATGTCAATAGGGAGGGAGATGTGTCATCATACCATGGTAATTGTAAGGTACGTCACTTTTTATCAAGATATATGAAAATACTTAATCCAACGACATGCATACACATTGTTTTGTTGCGAGTTGATTTATATTATTTATATATTTTAAATGAAAATTTCACTAACATTTACGAGTTACACAAGACAAGGTCAAGATTGGGCAATTAAGTAATGCCAAAATAAGAAGTCAGGGAGCGTATCTCAGAAGATGCATGTAAGTTACTTGTAAATAAAGTAATTAAAGGCCATATAGGGACCGTGAGAGGTAGTTAACCTTTAATGTTAGTCCTCGTCTGAAGGCAGAACATTAATTAATTAGTATGGTCATCACATGGTTATAATTTCGCATGAGTTTCATTCAAATTTCTTTGCGGTGCAGTTATTGTAGAGAGTGTTCAACAAAGAACTGTTAATTAGAGAAAACTATTATCAATTTTGATTTTAAGTATCGATAGAATCTCGGCAAAATTCAGCCTAATTCCGGAGTTTTGGAAGAAGTATTATTATAGTCAACCATATACTGTCATTTTGGCGAAGTTTGAGGTTTCATGGATTCTTTCAAAAATTTGATTCAGATCGCATTAAAGGCATAACTACATGAATATATAATCCAAGAAGCAAGAGGAAGTAATCAAAGGGTATAAAGTTCATTTTAAAACATAACCAGGTCATTTTTAAAAATTTTGGTCCCAAGATCAAATGGTCTCGAGGAGAAATCGAAAAGATAAACGGTTTATGCATCACAAAAATATAGAAATTTAGGGACTACAATTATAATATATTTTTTAGTGTAGTGGTTAATATGCTTACTTTAAAAACATCATTTTTTTTAGTTTGGTTTAGGTTTTATACAATTTTGGTCTGGCATTCAAATACAAAAAATTCTAAAAATCACATACATAATCTCATATGCACAGTTTAGAGGTTGCCAATTTGAATAGCTCTTACAACGAAATGATCTATATCATGTTATGGAGTACGAAAAAACCTGTTGTAAAGGACAAATTCACAAAAAAGTAACCCGTTGCGCTTACAATTTACTGCATATTAGTTTCATTCAACATTCTTTATGTTTGGTTTTTTTGAAGGACATTGTAAGTGAAAGGGAAACAAACTATTTCACTAAAACAAAGTGTAATAATTCGATAATTGGTTATAAATTTTTCTGACAAATTATTAAATTTAATTTTTAACCCCAAACATCACGGCATATAAGTTGATTCATGTTGGTCTTTTCCAATGAGATCCGTCTGAAAGGGACATTTTTTCTTTTTTTTTTTGTTTGGGAAAAAATCAAAAGAAAAAGGGACATGACTTTGAAACGTTCAATTGTGCGTATAAACCCAACGTAGACTAGTTCAAATCTTCGGAATAGTTGGAGCATTGAATAACAATTTATTTTAAGTGTCATTTTACTTTTTCAATATAAATTTATTACTAATATTTTAATTTTATCTCTATTTTCCAAATTTATTAATTAAAAAAGGGTGATTTACTAGAATATGGTCAATTTGTTGATTAATTACTAGTTTGATAGTTAACTTTTTTTAATTAC
>OVAP01006517.1:0-11705 GCA_900406295.1 Aurinia saxatilis
AGATGGGGATCTGACACAATGGCGATCGCTTCTCTTGTGTGGGATCAAATCGGAGGATGTGTTGGCGGATTGAAGTGTACCACAGAGTTGTGATAGATATCTGTTACTACACGAAATCTAAGCCTTGGTGATTCACTCACAAGACAAAGAACAAGCTTATTCTCTCAAGATCGCTCAAGGAGNACGAAATCTAAGCCTTGGTGATTCACTCACAAGACAAAGAACAAGCTTATTCTCTCAAGATCGCTCAAGGAGAAGAAGAGGAAAAACTGCATTATTTTATTGATGATCAAGAGGTGGCTCTTACAACTGCTGCAGGGGGACTTTATAAGAGTCCATCAGCTAGACCTAGGGCCCAAGTAAAAATAAAAACGAAATTACAAGAAAAGATAAATGTAAAACAAGCAAAAACAGAAAAAAGAAATACAAAAACTCATTGTTCTTAAACAGAAAAATAACCAAATAAATAAACTAAATGATGTGACGTTTTTGGTGACAATCTAGCCATTGAGAGGGATGTTTGAACCTGCAAAGATTGCATAAATTGAATAGAATTTACTTGGATGTGTTTTAAACCGATTGGTGCTTCTCGGGTAATTTCCATGTTCCACTCGTTCCTTTGTTGTTTCCTTGATGTAGAAGTCTTTATGTAGTTCCTCTTGAATGTCTTAATTAGTCTCTTGAAGATCTTCCATCTCCCCGATGATGTCTTGGTCTTGATCACTCTCTGAAGTAAAACTTGACTCGCACGCTTCTTGTCGCTCTAGGTTCTTCTCTTGACTTCTAAGGGCTTCTTCACCTGTCAACAAAGATTGCATACCTGGAAAATTGGTTTGCTCAGGGCTCATTTGTGTGAAGACTTCAGCAAGCCTTCCTCGACTAGATGGTATGTTTTGAGTTAATTTGGGGCTAGTACAAGGCTGTTTGTTTCCTCTTTCTCAAGGGCGTTCACAAAGTCTTGAATGGCTACGTTAAACCTTGTCCTGAGTTGTTTGGACTTTGAACGTGTCATCGGACCTTCTTGGACTTCTGGTATAAGATGTTGTTCGTAGGCTAGAGCAATGGAGATTCATAGATTTCTTCGAAAACCCTCCTTACCGATCGAACGATTATCCAATGATCGATCAAAACCTTCTAAAATCATATTTGCATCTTAGCTCAATTTGAATCTTATAAGTTTGCAGCGTAGCAACCCCTTTCTTTGTGGATACGATCCCTAAGTACTACTGCGAGACTTGTGCGCTAGCAGGATAAATTTTGGGTGAAAACTAAATCCCCATCACCAAGTACTGAGGATAGCCCGCGGACAAACTCATGCAACTGTCCCGTGGTCCACACGAACCAACATGGCCCACGGACCATGTCCATGAGCCATCTCACGGGCCATGCAAGGCGTTTGGCTCGCGGGACAAGTCTCTCGGCTTGTTTCGTGGGCCAAACCTTCCACATAACTCTCCCGACAGACCATCAAGCTTATTATATACATGGTCGTATGAACATTTATCTTGTAGGTCCCGATCAAAACCTTACCAGAAAATGTGCTAGCCAAGTCTCACAGTGGGTCCCAACAGACCTCACCAAGCAATATTCTAGCCAAGTCCCATTGCGGGTCCCGAATGACCTTGGACAAGCCAACTTGATCTCTCGATGGTCAATTGAACATCCGAAGTGGACCCACAAAGGATCGTAACAATGCACCACGTTTGTCCCGCGAGCCAAGTCCCATGTTGTGGCCCGCGGGACAAATTCAACATCACCATCCGCGGGCCAAGTCTCTCTCTGGCCTGTGGGACAAGCTTCTCTTCACCATCCGCGGGCCAAGTCTCCACCATGGCCCACGGGACAAGTTCAACATCATCATCCGCGGGCCAAGTCTCCTCCATGGCCCGCGGGACAAGTCTCACCGCATCGTTCGCAGGCCAAGTCTCACTCTGGCCCGCGGGTCAAGCTTCCCTTCATCAAACGAAGGGCCAAGTCTCCACCATGGCCCGTGGGACAAACTCACCATCTCCATCCGCAGGCTAAGTCTCTATCATGGCTTGCGGGACAAGTTTCTCTTCAACATCCGCGGGCCAAGTCTTAGGTATGGCCCGCGAGATTGATCACATTTCAATCCGCGAGCCAAGTATTAAGTATGGCCCACAAGAATGTTCACATCTCAGTCCGCGAGCCAACTTGGATCGCCTAGCAACATCGCATCCCGTGGGTCCAGGCACATGACTTAGTTCCATCGAGAACTAAGGACCCACATTGAACATTTCATCAAAAGATCGACAAAGATCATCGTGATCACACTCTTTTTCCTTTAGTAAGGTTTTTCCCATGTGGTTTTCCTTGCTAATGTTTTGAACGAGGTGATCATCAGAACACATATGACTCACGAGATTATCTCAACAATCTCGTGGGCCCAGAAACACTCACAACTAGCTAAATAGCCCAGTCCAGTGTCGTGGGCCTATTTCTATCTTCCATCATGACAAAGCCCTAAGGTCTATTTCAAGCGCCATCAAGCAGGAAGGTTCGAGAATAGGATCATCGGAGTATCTCGGAGGAAAGGAAACTATCCAGAAGACTGTTGGAGAAATGGAAGCATATCTTGAGGAAATGGAAGGTGGCCCATGATGGAGCTTGGGCCCTAAGACGGTTTAGTTAGAGTATATATATACGATCTAAGGCTGTAGGGTTTAGATCATCTTGGACATCTTGAAATCTCTCGAATTCTCTTAGCAACTTGTGATCTTTGAGAATTCTTTCAGTAAAGCGACCCCACTTTCTTCCTTATTCATTGTTTCTTCTCTTTACTTTCTGAGCTGTTAACAACAAGAGTCGACGATCCCTTAAAAAGATTCGTTTGACAAGATTTAAGTTGTGTTTGAATTCTAGCTCACACAGCAACTTGTAGAGCGTTGGTTGAAAAGCTTGACTACGTGAGATTAATGAATGATTTAGCATGAAAAAATGCAAGAAGAGCTATATTTCAACTATAAGTTTACCAAGTTGGATTGTTTTATGAAATTTTAATGCTTTTCTTATGATACTGTTTTTTTTTTTCATTTTGGAAAACTATGTAAAGGGCATAACTTTATTATTCGCTTAGGGCGCTGACAGGCACTGACCTTTAGTTTCATCGATTTTCGCAACAATGACAATTTATATAGGTATGGTCCATAACTTGAATCGTAGACCTTTTAGATCTAGCGAACTAACCATGAAATCCTTGAACCTTTTAGAGCTAGCAATTGTACTTATATCCTTGTTATATAACTGAAAGCTGCAAAATTCAAAACTTCATCAAAAGGGATTTGAGCCAGCTCGAGGAAGTCAAGAGCACTCGTCGTACTCAGAGAAGATATAAGCTCGTCTCTGCATAGATCAGTGTGGTTATTTGTTAATTTCCGCGTAACATATGGTCGCTACAAAAGAAATAGTATTATCTCTGTCCAAGGTGTGATAACTATAATAATAGATAACATATAATCAGCCCAGACCTTGTAGCCTAGTGGTTTGTGCTAGAGCTGTCACTGTGTCACCGCTTGGCTTCGAATCCAGCTTAATGCATATTATATGTTGTTGACAAAAAATAATAAAAATAACATATAATCATTAAATGGTTATTAAAACATATAAATAAAGCCATGTTATTTTGCCAAACAATTCTTTTCTATACAAATGTTGACATCGCTTCTTCCTTTTTTTGCTACAAATATCTATTGCGATTCCGAGCTCGATTTATCAATCTTCTACTGTGAGAGTCGCCCGAGTTTTATCAATCACCCACTTTTTAGGATTTAGAGTTCGTTTAGGGAACCAGGGTTTGTGGTTAAAACCTTATATGGTTAGAGTTTAGTGTTCTTTGGGGTTTAAGATTTAAGGTTTGAAAATTTACATTTATTTGATTACTCTGAGTATTAACTTCATGTTTATCATCAAAAAATTAATTTTACATTTATTTAATAGAAAAATTACAATTGACTACATATCATATATAAAAAAAAAGAAAAAAAATATAGCTAAAGTCATGAATTATTAGGATTCCCATGCGGGATCACTGTGTTTATTTGTTAATTTCCGCATAGGTTGTTGGCAAACAAAAACTTTTAATTGAACAGCCGTTTTGTTGGAACCACTGAATCTCATTTTAATTTCTTTACGGTCCATAATGATATAAAAAAGAAGTAATTCATTAACGATAAAAAAGTTCAAAATACAAAAGTATACTCATTAACGATTAAAAAATTGTTAACTAAAGAACATTACTTGATTAATTATATCATCTTTTTGCATATGTTGTTATTTTTCAAAAACTCTTTTTTAAAAATTCACGTGTTTTGCCATGTTATTTTGCTCTACAATTTTTTTCTACACAAATGTTGACATCTCCTCTTCCTTTTTTTGCCACAAATATCTACTGTGATTCCGATATCGATTTATCAATCCCCCATGCGAATTTTATCAATCTCCCACTTTTTAGGATTTAGAGTTCGTTTAGGGAACCGAGGTTTATGGTTTAAACCTTATATGGTTAGGGTTTAGTGTTATTTCGGTTTAAGATTTAAGGTTTTATGGTTTAGATTTAAGTGATTTTTAAATAAAGATTTTTTGGTGTTTAGGATCTAGAGGTTTAGGGTTAAAGAACATTACTTGCTTATATATATCATGTTCTTCCATATGTTGTTATTTGGCGAAATGTTTTTAAAACTCAAGTGTTTTGACTATAAAAATCATTAAAAAAAAAAAACTAAAGTCATAAATTATTTGAATACTCCGCGGGGGGAATTACTGTGGTTATTTGTTAATTTCCAAGTAACATGGTCGCTAAAAAAGAAATAATATTAACTTTTTCCAACGCGTGATCTATAATAATAATTAACATACAATCATTAAATGATTATAAAAAAACATATAATATAGCCATGTTATTTTTCCCAACAATTCTTTTCTACACAAATGTTGACATCTCCTCTTCCTTTTTTCACTAAAAATATTTACAGCGATTCCGAGCTCGATTTATCAATCTCCCACTGTGAGAGTCACCCGAGTTTGATCAATCTCCCACTTTTTAGGATTTAGAGTTTGTTTAGGGAACCAGGATTTAGGGTTCAAGGTTGAAATCTTATAGGGTTAGGGTTTAGTGTACTTGAGTTTAAGATTTAAGGTTTTATGGTTTAGTTTTTAGTTATTTTGGAATAAAAATATTTCTTATGTTTAGGATTTAGGATTTTAACCCTAAACTTTAAAGCCCCCAAAAAACATTATAAGACATTTCTAAAATATTTAAAATGGTAATTTACTTTTTAAAATGCAAAAAAGGTCTTTTTGAAAGAAAAAAAAACTACACAAATATGGTATTTTTGAAATTCTCTTTTATCTCTGTGCTTTAGAGTTGTTTATTTGTTGTTTTATAGTATCATTTTTCAACTCATCTTATCAAATACTAAAATTGATGTTGTTTCACGCGGTTAATAAACTCATGTATGCTGATTTCCCAAATAAATTAGAATACGGATTTGACATTTCGAGTGATTGGTCGTATCACTATTGTGTCAAGTGCATGTGGAGACATTTACCATCTAATAATGTTGTTCAATATCGTGAGAGGTCCAACGGTTTTTGAAGAAATCTTAACAATTGATGGGAGAATGTTTTGATATTTTAAAAACAAATGTTATGCACTAGGTTTGGTTGAATAACTTTTGGCTTTTTGGTTTTTATGTTGTTATTTACATTGATTCGGTTTAATTTGAGTATTTGTCTAATGTTGAAACGTTTAAAATTCAACTAATTTTTTTATAAATATATTTTAAATAATTATCATGCGCTTTAGCGTGGGCATCACCTAGTGTTTTTTCATTTATGGTCAAAGAAGGAAACAGAGCCAGATTAAGAGTCACAGTCCGTTTTTTAGACGTGAAGATAAACATTATCAAAATCATTTTTTTTTAGTGTACTATTTTATCAAAACATATCTCATAATTATGAGACTTGAACATACTCATGTATATCCGTTTGGGTTTAGGTTATTTGAATTGGTTCTCCCATAACTACATCTACATAACCTAAATAAAACTCAAATTGTTTACATAAACTATTAAAAATTATGTTAGTTACTAATTAGCAAACATAAATGTATTTTTTTAATAATTACCTACATCAGAATAAGTATTTCTTAGCAGTAAATTGTTTTGAATATGTAAAGAATTATAACTTTATTACTCACCATAATCGCAGGAGACTTTACAAAGGAAACATTATTAGGGCTGATTTCATTACTTTATATTTTGGTTTTTAGTTTGACTTACGTTCTGAAAAAATTTAATTTTGCAAAATTAAAGACGGTGTTAAGAAAATGTTGAGAAACAATTGAGAAAATTTTGAGATTGATAAATGCATTGTAATCAATTCATACTAATGGCAGGGATGCAAAAACTAACATAAAGGATAAAGCTCACCACTTTCAAAGAATAGGAGAATTGCCTTCTAAATAAAAAATCAATGATGACATAATAATAATTAGACAAGGTACAACACACGACTACATATATAAAATACAACACAAAAAACTTTTGCTCTCTCTGTTCTATCGCGTCTCACCGCATAAGCAAGTAGCAAGTTGTAGAGCAAAGTATGTCAGAATAATGTCCGCACCAGCTCGGCGTAGGCACATTAGCAACTCCATCATCACGAGCCTTAGCAACCTGTTTGTATTGAAAATCAGAAAAATCATTTTCTCGCAACATGGCGGCTCTCAAAGAAGCAACATATAAAGTAATCATATAAAAAACACAAAACAAACATCTTGAACGAGACTATGCCTCCAGCCAAGGCTGTAGCAACCGGCTCCAATAGGTAAAGCCGGACCTCAGATTTTTCGGGTCCTATTCAAACTTATATATTTTCGGTAGAAAAATATGATTTTCTTAAGAAAAACATTGCATAATTTTTTTGTATGAAAAATATTATTTTCTTATTAATTATTATATAATATATATTTACATCATTAAAACTATATATATGTAATAAAAACAATTTTTAAACATATGAGGCCCTGAAAATTGGGGGTCCAGTTCAAATGTTTCGGAAAAATGCGCTCCATCCGGCTCTGCCAATAGGTGTGTCCTCCTCACCTGCCAGTTTCCAAAAACACATAATGTTTCATAAGAGACCCACAAGAGACTTTAAATGAAAGCTTGAATGCAACAGGAAGTAACCTTCGTGAATGAAAAGTAGTGGGTATACAAAGTTTGCAGGGGAAATGTAAATCTCTTGGAAGGCAGCTCTGACAGTAGGAGACGTGGGCGCCTGTACTGAAAAATATAAATAACATCAAAAGAGAAAACAGTAAGAGTCTAACGTTGCAGTTGAACATATCTTATATAATATTAGAGAAAATTTGCGCCTTCCACAAAATGGTAATTTTATTAATATAAACAACTGAAAATAAAAACAACTAAACAAATAAATATTTTATCTACTTCTTATGTATAAAATATTTTATATATTGGATAAAATTTTAATATTAAAATATTTGACCAAATATTAAAGATAAAACATGTGGTCACTAAACTACTATTTGTTTTTGTTAAATTTTCAAAAATGTTTTTATAATAATGCATTTGTGATAATATTCAACTTTTTATATCTTTATGTACTGTTTTGATTTAATTCTTCAAATTTTATAAAATATTTTTCATGTCTAGATGAAATTACATAATTGAGTTAATTGATATTTAGAAATGTGAAATATTTGAATCCGCAAACAAATTTACTATATCTGAAGGTGGTAATGGTTAATGTCACAGTACGTTATAGTCCCTTTGAAAAAAATTACAATCCATACTAGCATATATTTATGGTATAAACAAATTTGATCTAATATTTGACCTAACTTTAATGTAATCAACATGATTATGCAATCATAAACGTAACTACATTCATATCCACCATCATGCAACTTTGTACCACTCTTGGACTAGAAATAATGTTGAAACAATCTAGGTGACAACTTAAAAAAGATGTTAAAAATTCGCACCCTTTACAGCACAATTCATATATTATATTGAGTACATATAGAATGAGGCCCTAGCTAGTAACATCGAAACTACAGGGTTTGAATTAAAGTTTACATTTTCTTGTTGGTTTGTGATGATGACTTGGTGATAAAATATGAGAGCAAGTCCAATGGAGGTTTGTAACGGGGCTCTTATTTTTTTTTGGTATTAAAAATAAATCAAAAATAAAATTTCAGAAGTAAAAAATAAAGGAGAGGTTCTAGTTTAAGAGGTTTTGAGAAGGGTTTAAAACCTCTACCTTATTTTAATAATAAATTTAATAATACAAAATTAATAGTAACTCCTACCATTGGAGATGCTCTGATAAACTGACCAAAATAAGGCACCAGGGCTATGTTATAGACGGGTCATTCCATTCAATTCGCTTCTCATATTTGAGAGACTGTACCGCGGATTTATTGTTCACAAAGTGGAGGTAAGTCATTAATTTTTTAAGTTTAATGTGATTTTCAGGAAAAAACACTTTTGTGCGCTCATTAAATCTGATTTTTTTTGTCTCCATTGTTTTGATTTCTAGACAAAATTTTTAAAAAATTAGTTTTAAAATAAAAAATACTAACAATTGTATCAAAATTATGTCAAATTCACAAAATATCTTCATAGAATCATTGTATAAATAGATTTTTTATTTGATAACATATAATTGTAGAGTGATAATTTTCATTATAGAATATATTTATTAATGTTTTTAAAAAATTAGTTTAGTAGTATTATTTTGCCCGCACTTAAAATATTGTCTGGATCAGCCCCTAACCTATTTGGTTAGCTTTCTTGTATTTATCCTATATGTCGTCGTTATCTCCACTTTTAATTTGCTTCGGTGATTCGGATTTAGCACTAGTAATCTAATGAATGAGCAAATCTTATCACACCGACGTATCATGATGTCAAAGAACTTAGGCCAGAACCTGATACAATAAATAGCACACGCCTGGAAACTCTAGCAGTCTAGCTTGTCAACTTCCTACAGCCAAATGCGTGTTCATCTCTACTATTTTTTTTATTTTTTTCACTTTTCATCTTATTTATTGATGTGATCCACTATGTTGTATAATTATTTTTCTAGTTTAAATTCAAAATACAAACTAAGATGAATCCAGCCAAACTAAATGGAGCAAAAAAGTGGTTAGTTTTAAACCAAACATTTCAAAAACTAATTCGGTATACCAAAAGAAAAAAGAAAACATAATATGTTGAAAAAAAAAACATCATCCGGTATATTGTCATTTCATTTCATTTATAGTCATATATCTTCACAAAATTATCCTTAAAACTACGGGAGTGGACTAAATCAGTATTCTTATTAAATTCATGAAGCTTTTATGCCTTTCCGGACCCAAAACTATATAGCCTATTAACCTAGCTAGTGGCTAAGTCACTATGTGCTCCTATATAATTGAGCCATGAAGAGAGCTGCACGTGCTGTTTGTGCGACATGGTACGCCAAAATCGGGTCGTGGGGTCGCTGATTTGCATGTGTGAACCACAGTAGACTTGACAAATATTTACTTCCTTCATTGTTTGATATGAATTGGATCCTATGCATCTCACACTCTTAACTCTGTTTCCTTACCAACATTATCCATTCAGTTAACCCCAAACTCAATTCTAGTAACTCATTTTTCTTTTACTTTTTTTTATCAACAATGTGAAATACATTAAACTGAGTTAGAATAAGAGGGGGACACAATGTAATTTGCATCATAAATCACTAGGTTACAAATCATGATAAGGAATTGTACCCTCTAAAATAAAATATTATCGCAAAATAAAAAGATTCCCTTGCCAAAATCATGTAATTATGGGCAATATTTGAAAGAAAAAACTCCACACGATTAATTTCTCTTGATATCGCATGTTGTTTATCGCGGATGACAAAAAAAAGTACAAAACATGTAAAATAATGTATTATATCATAAACACATGATATTTTATATGTAAGAAACCAGTTAAATAAATAATTTATTAAAAAAGGTTACTACATTATTTTTGCAGATATTACATACAATCAAATCATGTACTATAAATCTGTAGTTATTCAAAAATACATATATTTCTCTTACCATTTCCTAGATGAATTTCAAATGAGCAAACACCTGAAATATCTTATTTTAAGAAAAATATATAATTATATACAAATTGCGAAGATAGGTGCAGTGGGTGTCTTATGGTTTATGGTTAGCCTAATTAATATTCCTCAACCTGCTAAGGTGCTAATGGTTAATGTCAGTACGTTGTTAGTCCCTTTGATAAAATTACAATCCATACTAACATCTATTTATGGTATAAATGAATTTGATCTAAAATAAGAAAATATATAGAGTCAAAGTTATTGACCAAAGGAAAAAAGAGAGAGAGTATAGGAAGTGTGTCCATTTAACCTGTGCAGATGGACCGTACAAGTCTGCAACCATTCTGAATCCGATATTTTTTTAATCTCAATATTTATTGTATTCCTTTGCCAATTTGAGCTTTCTGGTCAAATACGAAATGTTCTACTTTTCCTTTCTTCTTTTTGGTTTCGGTTCAGAAATCATCTACTTTAAGTTTAAAGTCTCACCTAATTTGTCCATGTATGTACCAAAAAGAATTAATTGCAGAAATCAGAAAGGGAAAAGGTATTATTATCTTTGGAAGATATTAACTATATTCCTATTGCAGCTGCAATTCTAAGAATAAAAGCATAATTGACCGATCCCCACTTATCAAGTAGAGCGTTAAAAAAAGAGAATAGATGGTTGGGTAAAATTAATCTAATAACGATAACAACATAGCCCTCAATTAGCATATAAGCTTACTAGCTATATTTTGTATGCATTTTTTTCTGAAACCTCCCAGTAAAATTTGAAAAAAAAAAAAAAGTAGAAGTGTTTGAAAATATAAGATTCGTACAAAGTTTTTAAAACAATTTATACAAAGGGGGAAAAAGTGTTAAGAAGATCATAAAGAGGAAGGAGGTTTAGGTTTATTCAATGTCTCTTTCCTTCTCAAACGTAGGATCAATTTAACCATTTTGTAGTTATGTTGACATATTCTTAAAATAAGTTTAAGGTAACCACATTGGTTTACAAATATTAAAACCAACATTCCTCCCGGGCAAATATTGAATCATAATAGTAGTAGCATGATGTTTTTTTTTTTTTTTTTTTTTTTCCTTTTTTTTTTTTTTTTTTTGGGGGGAATATNTTTCTTGTATTGCTTTATGGAGGAAAATAGTTTGTGGGTTAAGGCCCAGGGCCCACGAAAGAACGACAACGGAACAGAGGAAAAGGAGAAAGAGTGCGATAACGTAAAGGGAAACATAGTATGTTGTAGTCGTTTGTCATTGTGCTTCCGCATGGAGTTTGTCCTGGAGCCATACAGGTGCCTCTCTAGCTATATAGGATTGGTATCTCTTCTCCTTCGTTACACTGTTCGCCAGAGCAGAAGCGATCTCATTGGCCGAGGGAGGAACGAGTTCAATTTTCCATTCTTCTCCAATATAACCTGGGAGAAGTGAGGGAACTTATCAGGAGCACGTAACATGCGCGAGAGCTGTTCTGACGACGTTTCGAAAATGACGTTTGAATACCGGAGGTTTAAGACGCTCTCCACAGCCCACCACAAACTAAGAAGGGAGGCTTCTAATGGGGAGGG
>OVAP01006520.1:0-11702 GCA_900406295.1 Aurinia saxatilis
CGTGTGTATTAACCCACCAAATTGATTATTTTTTTTACCTTTTTTTATATACCTAACGGTATCGAAACTATTAAAGTGTTGATATCATATGATGATTTTAGAATAATACTCCATTATCATGTGTATTAACCCACGAGATAGCTGATTTTTTAGGATTTTTTTTTAATATCCTAAGATGTCCAACCTATTAAATCGTTGATATCCTTCGGTCATTTCGTACAAATACTCCATTATCGTGTGTATTAACCCACGAGACTGATAAATTTTTGACAATTTTTGTTTTATCTCCAACGGTGTCCAAATTATTAAATCGTTGTTATCATTTGGTGATTTTGGAAAATACTCTATTATCGTGTATATTAACCCACGAGATTGATGATTTATGGGCCATTATCATGTGTATTAACCCACGAGATTGATGATTTTTTTATAACTTTTTTTAATCTCTAACGGTGTCCAAACTATTAAATCGTTGAGATTATAAGGTGATTTTAGGAAAAATACACTATTATCGTATGTATTAACTCACGAGATTTATGATTTTTTAATGTTTTTTTCTGTATCTCTAACGGTGTCCAAATTATTAAAACATTGATATCATTTCGTGATTTTGGAGTAATACTCCATAATCGTGTGTATTAACCCACAAAATTGATTTTTTTTTTACCTTTTTTATATATCTAACGGTATCCAAACTATTAAAGTGTTGATATCATTTGGTGTCCAAACTATTAAATTGGTTATATCCTTTGGTGATTTCGGAAAAATACTCCATTACCATGTGTATTAACCCATGTGATTGATGAATTTTTGACAATTTTTGTTTTATCTCCAAAGGTATCCAAATTATTAAATCGTTGGTATCATTTGGTGATTTTGAAAAATACTCTATTATCGTGTATATTAACCCACGAGATTGATGATTTTTTGACGATTTTTTTATATCTCTAATTGGGTCTATGTTATTAAATCGTTGGTATCATTTGTTGATTTTGGAAAAATAGGTCATTATCGTGTGTAATAACCCACGAGATTGAAGATTTTTTTATAATTTTTTTTAATCTCTAACTGTGTCAAAACTATTAAATCGTTGATATTATAAAGTGATTTTGGAAAAAAATACACTATTATCGTATGTATTAACTCACGAGATTGATGATTTTTTGACGATTTTTTTGTATCTCTAGCGGTGTCCAAATTATTAAAGCATTTAAATCATTTGGTGATTTTGGAATAAGACTCCATAATCGTGTGTATTAACCCACCAAATTGATTATTTTTTTTTTACCTTTTTTATATATCTAACGGTATCCAAATAATTAAAGTGTTGATATCATTTGGTGATTTTGGAATAATACTCCATTATGGTGTGTATTAACCCACGAGATAGCTGTTTTTTTAGGATTTTTTTTTAATATCCAACAGTGTCCAAACTATTAAATCGTTGATATCCTTTGGTGATTTCGGAAAAATACTATATTATCGTGTGTATTAACCCATGAGATTGATGAATTTTTTACGATTTTTGTTTTATCTCCAAAGGTGTCCATATTATTAAATCGTTGGTATCATTTGGTGATTTTGGAAAATACTCTATTATCGTGTATATTAACTCACGAGATTGATGATTTTTTTTATATCTCTAGTGGTGTCCATGTTATTAAATCGTTGATATCATTTGGTTATTTTGGAAAAATGGGCCATTATCATGTGTATTAACCCACGAGATTGATGATTTTTTTATAACTTTTTTTAATCTCTAACGGTGTCCAAACTATTAAATCGTTGAGATTATAAGGTGATTTTAGGAAAAATACACTATTATCGTATGTATTAACCCACGAGATTTATGATTTTTTAATGAATTTTTTTGTATCTCTAACGGTGTCCAAATTATTAAAGCATTGATATCATTTCGTGATTTTGGAGTAATACTCCATAATCATGTGTATTAACCCACAAAATTGATTTTTTTTTTTACCTTTTTTATATATCTAACGGTATCCAAACTATTAAAGTGTTGATATCATTTGGTGATTTTAGAATAATACTCCATTATCGTGTGTATTAACCCACGTAACTCTTCGGGGTCTCTTGATATATTATGTTTTTAACATTTTCTAACCTTTGTTTTCAATTGTTTTTCGAGTCTTTTAGTGTCATTTTAGAGTCTTAACAGGTGTAAATACGTTGGAGCGTGGATTGAAGCTTCAAGATGAAGTTGTGGGCAAAAATATGAAGAAACACTGCATTGTGGGCCAGATCGATCGATCTAGATATGGATCGATCGATCCATGTTTCTTGAAGTAATTCGGAGCATTCGTAGATCGACCTGCACGCGAAGATTCAACACAGATCAATCGACCGATTTGAGGCCTGGCGAGGTGGTATTTTTGGCAACTTTCAGTCACAAGATTGGCTCCAATTTGCCTTCTTTTCTGAGATCATGGACGAAAACCCTGCAGTACATAACCATTTATGAGCCTCCACAACACCATATTCTGATTTTTATTCATTTCTTTTAGATCTAAAACACTTTTGTTCATTGTTCTTGAGATTTTTGCTATTGTCACTTGGAGATTTCTTGAGGGTTGTTCACTTCCTTTCATACTTTGCGAAGTATGAAAGGAAGTGTTCTTGAACTCTTGTCTTTTATTATTTTCATTATTAATAAAGTATTATTCAATATTTCATTGTTTTTTCTTGTTAATTCAGTCATGTGTGAGTAGTTAGGTTGTTAGATTTAGGGAGATCATGAGTTATTAAGTTAGTAACTGGATGTATATATGTAGATTTATAGAAGAATTTCCTCCTTATGATGTCTTAAGGCTTAAACTAGACTTGATCACCTAGTTTTTGTTCATAGGATTTTCTATTAAACGAAAGTATAATAGGATTCGTGAAACCTCATTTAGGAGAGCAGATTGTCTTTATCCAGCGAAAGTTGATGCTAAGACAAGTTGTGAACTTATCAAATCTGCTCTAGTAATGCTCTCTAGCTATCTTAAATCCAAATGAAAGTTTAAGCATCTGAATTGTTAAGAGAAGTAATTGGTACCACGAAAGTGAATCAATTTATAATTATATTTGAGTTGAAGTTTGGTAAAATTAGAGCTTGAATAAACATCCAGTTAATTTTAGGACAATCCATTGAGCATCCTAAGTCTAGCATTTTATTATCATTGAATTTAATCCCATAGGAAAATTAAAAAACAAAACAAAAACCGCTGTATTATTCGATTTAGCTTGGTTAAATAATTAAATAGGTTACAGTGTAATTGCTGAGATTTGTGGATTCGATCCTTCATTACTATTTTGATAAATTGCAGTTGTCAAGGTCAATTTATTATCTCTTGATGGTTGGTACAGACACAGAGCAAGACGGCCAATCATGCCACCACAGATTGATCAGAACTAATTCCTCAAGGACAGGACAACCTGAAAGAAGCTTACCTAAAGTAATATTTTTTTTTTTTGCTAACTCAACCATATCAAGGTAGAGAGTCCTAAGCTTTGGAAGGAAAACATCTTCCGGTTCAACGGCCAGAGCACTTCCGAAGATGGGACCATGTCTAGCTCCTTTTCTCAGCCTAACCAATGACTTGCTCACAAATACTTCTGAAGGGAAAAAATAATCATCAAATTCTATATCCAGGCATATATCAAGTTCCGATACACCAAGCTCCAACACTTTGAGTATCCAACGTATAACTTTAACCTCATCAACACCATTTCCACACTTTAGAGTGAACTTGTTTAGTGGAAATTTTCCATGCAAACCCAATACTCTCTCCACAAAATTCATAAAATTTCTATCTATCTCAGTCTTTTCTTGGTTAACCAAACCAGGAATCATGCATATCGGATCATCGAAATCAAGATTTTGTACCAAGGCAAAGAGGTACCACCATCTTTTCGAGAGAACCGATGTCAAAGCACCTTCTCTTGTGAAAAGGAAGGACAATGAGGTAAATAAGATCGTCTGGTAGAATACTAATGATATTTTTGGAAACAATATTTAACTCTTTCGGATACATAGTGACGACCGATCAACACTTACTAGAATCCCACAAAAGCGAAAGAAGCACGAGATCAAAAGAAGAATTGAGTAAACTCACCAAGGTATTAGAGTTAGGGCAGAGCACATCAAAATCACCCAAAATATCGGATACTTCTCATAGATTTGTTGCGAAATAAGTTAGGGTTCTGTAGGACCACAAAAAAGACTAATGACTAGTGTTTAGGGTTGCACATAAGTTTTGAAAATAGCTTGTCGTATTTCGTATATAATTTAATGGGACTATGAAGGGTTATTATAAGTTATTACAACGCTAAGAATGGGACGTTTGAGATGGTTTTAACTGTTGGAAGGTCACAAGGAATAGAGTTTGGAACCAGACCAAAACCTCTTGTGAATTTTTGGGGTACTAAAACAACAGAGACCAAACTAGACCATTTTTATGCTAAAAACTAGAACAAATTTTTTGTTAATTAACAACTCCGAAATCTTGAGAAAAACATGAAGTACATACAACACAAGTGAAAATACATGTTGAAAAGCTGAAAGGGCAAAGTTCATACAACATAAGTAAGATCAAACTAGATAATTATAGACCAAGTACTAAAGCAAAAGCATTGTTAAATATTGTTTCCAAAAATACCAAAGTATTTTGATATTATTCCCACAAATTCCAAAAATTATTACTCTATCTCACATCACATGTACTTGATACCAAAGTATGGAGAAGTCGGTACGATGGTCTTATGACATATTAGTTGGACACGGCACTTCGATGAACTTACTCTGGACACTAGCCTCTCAAGTCGGTTTTTCACACCTTCATCAATTCCTATATTGTAGCACACTATCATTTGTTCAAGATTCGGCATCGTCTCTAGGAAATACTCGAGCAGCTCCAACTGCTTCTCCTTCGCAGTGTCGCCACAGTATGAAGATATTTCACCAAACGTGAGTATCTTAAGAACCTTCACCGGACTTGATGATAGGTAACATGAAATGTCCTCTGAATCTATGTCATGGAGTAGTCCCTGTATTATAGAGGAGAAAACTTCAAAATCTAGTTTTGTTTGAGAAATTGTGTTAGCAGTTGCAATAAAAAGATATGTGTCGGTACTTGGAAGACGAGGGTTTCTAGATTTGGACAGTTCTTGAGTAGAGCCGGCAAGGATTTCCATTCTACTGACCAATGATTCTTAATAGTTAAATGAATCAGGTTCTTGAAAACCGGTATTGATTCACAGCAGAATCTAAGAGCCTAAAACAAAAACCAAATCAACTTGGGTTGTTTAGATTGTAAGTAGAAAGAAAATGATTAAGATACAAACCTCAAGAGTATATGCAAATAAGCACAGGATCTGAACATTGCATATCCGCATAAAAAGCTCTGTTGCATTACAATCCTTATCTCCCTGCCTTGCACGTACACGCTGAGCACTTGTCATTTTAAGTCCAATCCTGGCTTCAACAAGGGAATCGAAACTCCCTATATCATACTTTTCTGCAACATGATCTAAGTATTCAAAGAAGACAATATTCGGCATATCAAATGAAACACTTTCGGGATAAATATGATCATGTTCTTCGAAACGTAGCTTCAGTCTCTTGATGGTTTTGGAAGACACAGAGCGCTTCCAATACTCAATCCACTCCAGATTGATCATAACTAATTCCTCAAGGACAGGACAACCAGAAATAATCTTGGCTAAACCATTTGGTATAAAAACTGAGTCAAGATAGAGTGACTCAAGCTTTGGAAGAAACACCTTTTCCACATCAATGAAGGATTTTCCTAATCTCAGCCTAACCAGTGACTTGCTCACAAAGACATTCGCAGGAATCATATCCTTAGAATATACATTTGCACGTACATCAAGATCCGAAACACCACGTTCCAACACATTTAACATCCAACGTGTGACACAAGCTGGATCAACACTACTTCCACACTTAAGAGAAAACTTTGTTATAGTAGAATTCCCCTGCAAACTCAATACTCTATCCACGAAATCCATAAACATTCTATCAGTTTTTTCAGTCATTTTTAGATAAACCAATGTAGGATAATTCATACACATCGAATCATCGAAATCAAGATTCGGTAGCAAAGCAAAGAGGTAGCGCCATTTTTTCGAGAGAATGGAAGTTGAAGCAGCTTCTTTTGTGGATAGATGCGACAAGATATGGCAAAGAAGATCTTCTGGTAGACTGCTGATTCTATCCATAAGTCTCAACCTGAAGAAAATATGACATGATCTCGTCTAACTCATAAAATTTCATATTGTACTACAAAGTCAAGAAATTAACAGAAACCCACAAAACCAAATATGCTAGACCAAAAAAAAAAAAAAAAAAAAAAAAAGGGAANATGCTATACCAAAAAAAAAAAAAAAAAAAAAAACAGGAAACTCACTTGGGTATTAGATCAAGAAGACAATCAAAATTATTCCCACAAATTCAGGAATCAGAGAATGACTGCGAGAAGAGGAGATTAGGTGACATCGTCTTATGAGGTCTGCTTTATCATGTATGTGTACATGTGTTTGTATTAATCTCCACGTGTGATAGTGATATATGTCTATGTTCCCCTCTCAATTGGTCAAATTTTCTTGATAATAAACACTGTTTGACCAAAGAAAAAAAAAAGAATTAGTCTGTCACTTTATGGTATATTTTTATTTTTATTTTGGTAATAATAGGAAGGGAATATGACTATTGCGGATTATTATTGGAGTGATTTGGAAAAAAACACAATGTGGTAAAAAAAAACAGAATTCACCCTTTCTCTATGTGGGGTTGGTACATATGGAAAATGAGAAATGGAAAGCTCTTCGGAGGTAAAAGATTACCGTTACCAAATGTGGTAATTAAATAAAGTCATAACAGACCATCATTGATGAGATGAATCTACTAGACAGATTTTTGATACAGCAAGTTCACTTGAATCAGTCTTTTAGTCGTCACATTGATCGATGGACATGAGACGAATCCCAAGCAAGTCTATGGAAGTCATAACCCTAGCTAATTTCGTATTTTTGTTTTGTAGATGCATCATGGGTATCCCAAAAGCAAAGAGTTGGATTGTTAAGAATAAAGAAGGAAGCACAATCATCAGTGGCTCTTCTCCTACGGAAGCTGAAGCCTTTGCTCTAAGAGAAGAAGTAATACACATGAGGAGATTAAACTACAAAAGTGATCTATGAGTCTCTCTTTTCAAATCCAAGGAGAATAAATGGAAGGAATGAACTCAGCACATTCTTATCAAACATAACGAAACAGTCTTCCTCTCAAAAGAAATCCGGTTCCGATCTCAAGGGGTGCAAACCAAGAAGCAGACATGTTAGGTAAAAGAGCAAAAGCTTTGAACCAAGGATGTAAAATTGTCTGGCATGTTTTTATAAACTATTTAATTCATCTCTACATAAAAAATTTGGCAGACAAAAAAAAAATGTTATACGATATGAATTTACAGTATTGAGTACTACTAGACTACTAGTTATAGTGCTAACAATGAAAAAGAGGCTTGAACAAAAACCTAAGTGTTTCCTCTAACATGTCATTCATATTGTACCGTAAGTGTTTTGCAACACATGCCAAAAATGAAAATAGATGTTGAAAAGCTGAAAGAGTAAAGCATGTACATTATAACATGACTCATGTAACATAGATGATAGATTGAGCTAGATGATTTTATGCTAAATACAAATACTATAACAAAAGCAATTTGTTAGTCTTCTCTAAAACAAGGATAAACTACCGTCTAGGGACCGGACCATTACAATCCCCAATGGCACGTAAAGCAAGATCAGATACACCACGTTCCAACACATTTAATATCCAACGTGGGATGCAAAATGGAGACAAATTAACATACTTAAGAGAAAACTTGTTGATAGTAAAATTCCCATGCAAATCCAGTACTCTATCAACAAAGCGCACGAATGTTCTATGAAGCTCGTTCTTCTCTTGATTATTCGATGGGTTGAAGATGGTTATTCATATGTCTTTATTATTACAACGCTAAGAATGGGTTGGAGATGGTTTTAATATATTGGAAGGTCACAAGGAAAAAGAGTTTGGAACCAGAACAAAACCTCTTGTGAATTTTTGGGGGTACTAATAACAGTGCCCTGCTTCAAAACAAAGACCAAACTAGAACATTGTTATGCTAAAAAGTTTTGTTAATTAACAACTTCGAAACCTTGAGAAAAAACATGAAGTACATACAACACAAGTAAAAATACATGTTGAAAAGCTGAAAGGGCAAAGTTCATATAACATAACAAAGATCAAACTAGATAATTATAGACCAAGTACCAAAACAAAAGCTTTGTTAATCTTCTCTATCTCACATGTAGTCGGTCGAGATACCACGGTATGCAAAACTCGGTACGATGGTCGTATCACATATTAGTTGGACACTGCACTTCGATGAACCTGCTCTGGACACTAGCCTCTCAAGCCTGTTTTTCACACCTTCATCAATTCCTATATTGTAGCTCACTATCACTTGTTCAAGATTCGGCATCGTCTCTAGGAAATAATCGACCACCTCCAACTGCTTCTCAGTGTCATCACAGTAAAAAGATATTTCACCAAACTTGAGTATCTTAAGAACCTTCACCGGACTTGATGATAGGTGACCGGGAGTGTCCCCTGAAGGTTTACATAGGCACCTGTCAACATCCCCACATGTAACCGCATTTTTGTGATGGAGTCCCTGTATCATAGGGGAAAAAACTTCAAAATCTAATTTTGTTTGAGAAACTTTGTTAGCAGTTACAATAAAAAGATATGTGTCGGTACTTGGAAGACGAGGGTTTCTAGATTTGGACAGTTCTTGAGTAGAGCCGGCAATGTTTCCCATCCTACTGACCAATCAGTCTTAAGAGTTAAATGATTCAGGTTCTTGAAAACCGGTATTAGGTCACAGCAGAAAGTAAGAGCCTAAAACAAAAAACCAAATCAACATGTATTTTAAATCCACAGGTTGTTTAAATTCTAAGCAGACAGGAAATGATTAAGATACAAACCTCAAGAGTACGGGCAAATAGGTACAGGATCTGAACATTGCATATCCGCATAAAAAGCTCTGTTGCATTACAATCCTTATCTCCCTGCCTTGCACGTACACGCTGAGCACTTGTCATTTTAAGTCCAATCCTGGCTTCAACAAGGGAATCGAAACTCCCTATATCATACTTTTCTGCAACATGATCTAAGTATTCAAAGAAGACAATATTCGGCATATCAAATGAAACACTTTCGGGATAAATATGATCATGTTCTTCGAAACGTAGCTTCAGTCTCTTGATGGTTTTGGAAGACACAGAGCGCTTCCAATACTCATTCCAATCCAGATTGATCATAACTAATTCCTCAAGGACAGGACAACCCGAAATAATCTTGGCGAAACCATCTCCTAGAAAAAGTGATTGAAGATAGAGTGACTCAAGCTTTGGAAGAAACACCTTTTCCGCATCAGTGATGGCACTTTCTAATCTCAGCCTAACCAGTGACTCGCTCACAAAGACATTTGCAGGAATCATACCCTTCGAATTCTCATTTACACGTACATCAAGATCCGATACACCATGTTCCAACATGTGTAATATCCAACCTGTGATATAGATTGGATCAACACCATTTCCACACTTAAGAGAGAACTTGGTTATAGTAGAATTCCCATGCAGATTCACTACTCTATCCACGAAATCCATAAATATTCTATGAATTTCATTGCTTTCTAGATTAACCAATTCACGACCACGCATACACATCGAATCATCGAAATCAAGATTTGGTACCAAAGCAAAGCCGTAGCGCCATTTCTTCGAGAGAATGGAAGTTGAAGCAGCTTCTTTTGTGGATAGATGCGACAAGATATTGCAAATAAGATCTTCTGGTAGACTGCTGATTCTATATATCCATAAGTCTCAACCTGAAGAAAATATGACATGATCTCTACTATTTCATTCTGTACTACAAAGTCACGAAATTAACGGAAATCCACAAAACCAAATGTGCTAGATCACGAATAAGATTTTATAACAACAGAATCAAGAAACTCACTAGGATATTAAATCAAGGTGACAAACAAAAATAATTCCGACTAATCTATGCTAGTTCATTAAATTTCCGAGAAAAAAGAATCCCACAACAAAGTCACGAAATTAACAGAAACCCACAAAACCAAATATGCTAGAGACAAATTAAATTCCGACTAATCTCAAAATCAGAATCACAAAATCAAGAAACTCACTTGGGTATTTTGAACAGCAGGAATCAGAGACTGATTGCGAGAAGAGGAAATTAGGGTATTTGCTGATTAATTAGAACAAAAATCCATTTTTTCTTGTGTGCTTTATCATGTGTACAATGTGTTTGGCTTTTGTCTTGTAATAATAATCTTGCAATCTTTTTTCCACGTGGGATAATAATATCTCTCTTTTTCCTCTCAATTGGTCAAATTTTCTTGATAATAAACACTGTTTGACCCCAATTTTTTTTTTTTTTTTTTTTTTTTTTTTTTTTTTTTTTTTTTTTNACTATTGCGTATTATTAGTTACAAATTAAATATGAATTTACAAGATTTTGAAAAATCCTTTGCCGAACATAGACCAAACTACACAATTTAAAGCTACGGAAAACATTAAGGAATTAGTGAAACTAAGAGTACCAAAAATCTAGTGTAATTAAATATTTTTAATGTAAATGGTAGATTTATAAAAGAATTCAAGAGAATAGGTAATTTTTTTCAGTTTTTTTCCTCTAGTCATCCATTGCACCCTAAGTGTATGCAACACATGCAGAAAATGAAATACATGTTGAAAGGCTGAACGCATATACGATATAACATAGATGATAGATAAATCTAGATGATTTTATGCTAAATACTTTAACAAAAGCAATTTGTTAGTCTTCTCTGAGATAAAACAGGGATAATCTCCCTTTAGTAAGGATAACTTTTTTGCTAATTTGGAAGTAAATGACCAAAGTACCAAACTTTTTCATATTTATATTATGGGGACGAGCTTTTGTGGTTTTTCATATGTCTTTTTCACAATTTTGGTGGTGGAGAACTATGTTTACGTTGTTCTTGAGCTCGGTGGTTGAAGCGCCGGAATCAATAGACTGCCGGAGCAGAGGAAGGCAAGTCTCGCTTAGTGTTTTGGACTGTGTTTGGTATAGATGAGTGAAGGGATGTGAAGGTTTCTTGCGGGAGAAGAAAGATGGCATTTTCATGGAGAGAGAACTGAGATGGTTTCGAGGGAATGCTAGATCGTCGTTATCGTTATTGGCTTATATAACCGAATGTGATCGCGGTTATCGGTTTAACTATTTGATTCCCTATTTTCTTTCTCGTAGTGGTTTGTGTAATGTTTAAATATAATAGATATATAATTCATTAAATTCGGTATATCGGTTTAATATGGTTAGCACCCGGTGTGTATTTAATTATGATTGTAGTTTTTAATTCAGGATAATATTATATGATTTCATTCTCTTGTTGTATACCACGCCAATCCATTATTTCATAATTTACTAAGATAATTGAGAACACTATTTTTTTCGTTCGATTCTATTTTTTTATTTCATAATCTCATAATCCATTTATTTCGTTTGATTCTATTTTTTTTATTGGTAACACAATTTTTATTTGTTTTCTGATTTTTTTCCTGTT
>OVAP01006522.1:0-11698 GCA_900406295.1 Aurinia saxatilis
TTTCTGTTTATTTTCTCTTACGGATACTAATATATTTGATAAAAATTGATTCTTTGTATTACAAAAACTTTTTTCACAGGTATGCAGGATAACAGTTGGGTGTTCCAATGGTTTCTGACTAAAATGACAAAAATGTAAACAAAAATCTTGAATAGAATCATACTGTTGAGTAAAAAAATAAATAATAATAATAATCTGTTGACCAATTATACAGTCAAATTCCTGGCATGGAAAATTCATCACCTAATTAAACTTTTTTTTTTAATTACCAAATGATATCAATACTTAATATTTTGGAAATTGTTAAAAATCATACAAAACAAAGTCGAGAAATCCAAAATTTGGTGGTTAATACACACACAAAAATCAAGTATTTTTCAAAAATTACCAAATGATATAAATGCTTTAATATTTTAGACACCGTTAGAGATCATACAAAAAAAAGTCAAAATATCCTAAATTTGGTGGGTTAATGCACATGAAAATTGAGTAATTTAAAAAAATTACCACATGATATCAATGTTTTAAAAGTTTGGATACCGTTGGAGATTGTACCAAAAAAGTCAAAATCCTAAACTTGTTGGGTTAATACACACAAAGATTGAGTATTTTACGAAAAATTATGAAATGATATCAATGCTTTTATATTTTTGACACCATTAGAGATAATACAAAAAATAGTAGAGAAATCCTAACTATGGTGGGATAATACACACAAAAATTGTGTATTTTTCAAAATTTACCAAATGATATAAATATTTTAATATTTTGGACACCGTTAGAGATCTTACCAAAAACGTAAAAAAAAATCCCAACTTTGGTGGGTTAATACACACGAAAATCTGAGTAATTTTATAAAATCATCAAAAATGATCAATGTTTTAATATTTGTGGCACCGTTAGAGATCATATCAAAGCAAGTAAAAAAATCTAAAATTTGGTGGGTTAATACACACAAAATTGAGTATTTTAGTAAAATTATCAAATAATATCAAAATTTTAATTTTGGACACCGTTAGAGATCATTAAAAAAAAATCCCAAATTTTGTGGATTAATACACATTAAGTATTTTAAAAAAATGTTATCAAATGATATCAGTAATTTAATATTTTTGACAATGCTAGAAATCTTACCAAACAAAAGTCGATAAAATCCCAAAACCATTATGCTACAAGAAATCCCAAAAACAATTATTTCCCAACATTGTCTCCTTCAAAATAAAAAAAAAGGCACAAAAAAAAAAAAAAACAAAAACAAAAAAACATGCCTTATGCTAAGAATATACAAAAACATGTCTTATGCTACAAGAAATCCAAAACCATTATGAATGTCAATGGCGAAACAGAGAGTTTAGAAAAGTGTAGGCATACTTTTTCTCCAACTCTGCGATCTCCGAGCTGTAAAGAACGAAGGAGGAGTGAAGGTCAGACCAAACATCTCTTTCATGGCTCTGCCTTGTTCAGCAAACCTCACAAGCTTGGCTACAACATCAGCACTTTCCACAACCTGAGTCATGTCCTTTGGATTGCTCCATAGCTCATTCACAAGCTGTAATCGTCTGCGCTTGGAGTTAACCGCAATCCCAAACTTGTGATAGATTCTTCTTCTCTCTTCTCCTGAAAATCTTTTATTCACAAGCTTGCTTAGCATCTTTCTCTCCTTGTGAAGCTCCTTCCGGCTTTACCATAGCAAAAAACACCACAAAACGAGTTAGACCTTAAACAAAACCGCGAACAAATGCCAAATGCAGAAATGATCTAACCTTGAAGCCAATGTTAAGACTTCTCCTCCTTCCAAAGCTTGGTTACCCTTAGAGAAGCTATCTTTCATAAACAAAAGTCTTCTTAGCTCTACTCCAATGTAGATTGAATCTGCTTGATCTCCTTTGAAGAGCAAATAGAAGTATGTTCTATGCACCAAAGATATGTTACAAGCTTGCCATAGCTCCAAAATCTCTTGCCGCTGTCTCTCGAATTCCCCGTCCATCGAGACCAGCCCAATGTCTCTCCCCATTTTAACAGAATCCTCATTGTTTGAGACCTGATATAACAAAAACTTGAATATGAATTGTAAACTACGAAAAAGACAATATTACATGCTCTTATCACCCTCTAGAGATTATGAGTCTAGGTCCAGAACCTCTAGTCATAAAAAAACTAATGATTTTTGAACTTACCTCGCCTTGACGCTTAGCCATCTCCTTAAGTCCTTCAACGAAAGTTCGGATACTAGTGATACCTCCCTCTTCTCCCACCGGGGTTCTGATACTCTGGACCCCAGTGGAATCACTCCCAAAAGAAGACATAGAATCATTCCTCGACACACTAGGACCAAACTCTAAATCACCAAACACATTCTTGTGACTCTGTGGTCTTCCTAGGAAGTGACCTGATCTTAGGTTGTCTGGCTCGATCTCTCTACGGTCCCAGCTACTCAGTCTCATGTTTCGGCCTACACTTGTTTCACCATTAGGTTCCTCACTACGACGGCCTAAAACATTTTCAGATTCTGCTCTCTTGTATTTGTTATTATTATAGGCTTTGGCTGGTTCCTCAACTTCAACGCATTGAACCTCTCTGCAATATTCTTCCGATGCATCGTCTGAACGCCTAGGTAGCTCTTCATCGAGATCATCTTCGTCAGAATGAGACTGAACATAAGCTCTGTGTAGAGGTGTCAACAATCCATCTGATAAAAAACTCCTTTTGTCAAAATCAACCATGCCTGATGTCTCTGATACTGAACCATCCTCCCACTTGTCTAAATTGTTTCCGAAATGCGGAGTTCCAGACTTCAACAGAGAAAGAAAAGAAAAAAAACAGAAACAAACCGTTTAGCAGAAATGCCTTAAAGGGAGATAGCGTGAGGAACAAGAAATACCTTTGACGCCTCGTCATTTTCAATAATTCTCATGAAATCTTCAAGCCGAGATTGAGCAAGATCTCTCTGCTTTTTCAATTCTGTAATCTGATTCTCCATCTGCATGCAAATAGTGACAAAATAAGCTAATGTCATACCAATTACCAAACTTAGAAAGCAAATTTGGCCTTTTAAAGAATAACACAAACCTTTTGTATCTGAAGATCTTTCTTCCTAACATTCACCGCGCAATCACAGTTTGAGGAGGCAGGTGCGGAGGCAGGGTTTCTAAGCTCTGTCTCGAGTCTTGCAAGCTCACTTTGTAGTTGCTTCACAAGAGCTTTGTCTGACATAACAACATTGATTCGTGCCTTTGTGGTAACTTCCTTTGCACAACAAGCAAACAATAGAGTGTTCTTCGTTAGCTCTACATGACTCCTCGCTGGACTCAGAGTACATATAATAGCAGTTCTTGCATTCCCTCCCAAACATGGTTGTAGAATTCTTGTGAGCTTTGAGTCTCTAAAGTTGATGTGCCCTTGTCTTCCCTTACTATAGAACCCCGTGTTTCGGTTATTAGAATCAATCTACTAAGCATTTGATATAGAACAATGTATTTTTTACACACCTAAGTTTACGGATCACGGTTCCAAGAGTTAGCAAACTTCTATTGATATGGCAACCTTCCTTGAGTCTTGCACCAGCTGACATAGCTTGTGATGCACGTTCACTTCCCGCTAGATCGATAAAATTCTGCACATAAAGGTATACGTAAAGCTCAAGATCCAATATAAAAGAAGAGTTGTTTAGCTTTGAAGATGAGAGCATACCACACTAGCTATGAGGGTTGTGGAATTCTCTTTGCCTACGAATTCACGAGCAGAGCTTTCGACTGTCTAAAACATTAACGATACAGTGTCAAGCTAGGTTCCAAGCTAAGTGAGAAAGAGTTTTTGTATCTTAAATTAGTGATAGATAAGAGTTTAAACCAGTCTAATAATTTGATGAGATCTTGAACTTCTCTCATTCAATGATGTTTCACCAATCTTACGCTGTGCTATAAAAATGTTAAAAACATGTAAAAAACATGTAAGTTTATATACACAAACATTTTCTAAAGAATGATCTCATTTTCAGACCAATATTACTTTAGAAAATTACCTTCACAAACAGATAGAAGCTCCTTAAGATGGTTCCAGTCTCGGAGAGTTTCCTCTGTGGCTTTATCAATCACAGTCCCTTTCTATTGATCAAAGGTAAAGAACAAGAAGAGTCAGAAAAATGTTACAAACTAAAATCTCGAAGTAATGAAATTTACATTCATTTACCTCAGGATCATCTCTGAACTTCAGCGATGTACCATCCGAGTTAAGAAGATCCCGGATGGCCTCATTGTAGATCTCTATAGCTGAAAACTTCACGGAAAACGCTCTTTCTTCATGCTGTATAGCATCAAGATCCAATTAGTATTGCATAAAGAAGAATATAGTGACAAGCATTAACATGTTATGAGTCATGTTAATTACCTGAAAAATGTAGTCGAATATGTCAGCTACAGCAAACTCTGTAATACCACTCATGGTGTATGTTTTTCCACTACTCGTCTGGCCATAAGCGAAAATACTACCTGTAAAACATTATAATCATTGAAGAGTTTTAGCATATAGTTTCATTGATATGTGCATCAGGTAAAATAATGGTCAAGAAAGCTTACAATTGATTCCTTTAACAACCGACATTGCGATTTCCTTGGTTCCTTCCTCGTAGACTTGTCTAGTGGGACATTCACCTCGGTAAACTCTATCTGTCACAACAAAAATCAAATAGGAGAATATGATTAGATCCAATATATAGAATAGGTTAAAGCACTATTGCTCATCTTACCAAATGAATAGGCAGAAGGAAAGTTTGAGCCTTCGCGCAACGTGTTCCTGTACAATATGGTGGTATCATTGATACATTCCCAATCCGCAGCTTCGTTAGACGCAATCTCTTTGGCATTTAGAGGCCTTAATCTCACCAGAACCAGTATCTTCTCTTCTTTAGCTAAGGGCATCGGTGTCTTCTCCATCTTTTTCTTCTTCTCTTCTTTAGCAAGTGCTCAACATTGGTTTGATCAGTGTAACTTTAGACCTATAAGATTTTGAGACCCCAAAAGTGGATTACTTTAGTTTACAACTAGCACAACCATAAATAAACGGCAAAACTCAGATATTTGATCTTACCAACCCAAAACTTAGAGATTAAAAAACATGAAACATGCCTAGAAAAATGAAAAGCTTTTTATGTTCTGAAAAATTGATGAACAAAAGACAAGAAATATGACAAGACATGATATTATAATATTAACATAGTTTACTTAGAAGGTGATCAACCTCAACTAGTGAACACAAAAAAACAAAAAAAATTCAAAGAGATTACCGACTTGTATCTGTAATGGTCACCCACTATTGCTTGAAGACTAAGTCACGTTTTTTTACAGAACTAAACATTACACTTCTTTAATCGAAAAAGAAATTTATCATATTCTAAAATTTTGATAAGTGACTTAGATTATAATATACAGTACACGCAAAATCAAACATTAAACAAAACAACAACCAAAACAAAAAAAGATTTTAGTTTTTGAATTCATAAGTCTAGATCAATGGAAAGGAGACAAGGTAAATAAATATTAGAGATGAATCGAGTTTTATTATCAAACTCATTACAAAATGTATCTCAATCTTGATTCAAAACCCTAAGATTTTTCCAATATATATGGTTACATAAAGAAAACATGCAAAAAAGGTATTTTATACATACCTTGTGAGTTATCTTCTTCCTCAAGGCAATGCGGTTTCAGATAAGGTTTCTTCTCTTACTCACACTCAGATTTAAATCTCTGTTCTGTAACATCCCCTAGAGATCTAAGACACGTCTTGACACAAACCCTAAAGTTCTCAAGGAGGTTAATAACCAATGACACTAGCGAAAAGATGAATCTGAAAAAGGAAAATGTACATACAAAAACTAATCAAGAACGTTGGAAAATTAGAAAAAATCTGATTTCAAGCGTGAGCCAAAGACGAAAAATGTAAACAAAAATGTGAAAGGGTTACAATAAAGAAGGATCATCAGAAAACACCATATCTCGAAAGAAAATAACGAAAAGATCGATAGATAGATAGAGAATCAAAGATCAATGACATTGTTGTTGTTCGTGCTACGAATATGCATGGTTGTTTGCTGTTCTTTTCTAATCACATTGTTCTCGGAGGTAGCATTGAACCGATCGGCATTGATTTGGTCTCTTTCTTGACAAGTTAATGACCCTTTTAGCCCAGAGACTTCCATAAAAAGTTAGACACCTTCTGCATGTATCAGAAGGTCTAGACTCTAGTTAGACATCATTACTTCCATAAAAAGTTAGACATTATTACTTGTTTAAAACTTCGTATAAATTGGTTGATAGAAATTTTAAAACAAGATATTTTTGTTCTTGAATATTTATTGAAATTTATTTATGCGCACAAAAAATAAAAGAGAAAAGTGTCAAATGAAGAACACCAAACTTATAAGATTTAGATTAATGCCATAAAATGAAAAAGAAAGAGAGTTAAAGTTTCGTCGGTTCTGTATTTTACTTTATTTAATAATAACATGGATGAAGAAAAGACAACCCTCAAAATTTGTTCTTTGATTATTGTTTATTACAAAGAGAGCTGCATGATTTTATTTTATTTTTCCGTCTGACGATTGATATATATAAAACGAAAGAACAACATACAGAAAGACGGATACCAGTGCCAATGGATATGAAAATCCATCGAAGTCAAAAGCCAAGCAACCAAATTGCTCGGGACCAAAAGCAAACCTGACCAAGAACTCTAATCTAAAGTACAATTCCGGTCTCTGCAATTAAGATGGAAACAAACAACAATTTGACTGAAGGAGCAAACATCTAAACAATCCCTCCTTTGAATTCTAAGTCTACCTCCCAAACAAAGAACAAAACTTCACTAATTCCCACAAGTATCCAAACAGAATCTCATGAACTTTAAACTTGCTTAGGAAAGGGTGCGGCGGATGAAACCCTTGTGAAGTTTGAGAAACACAGATCCCGTACCACCTGATATGTAGAAACGAGGAGCGGAAGCATGCCAGTAAAGCTTACCTTCGACTGGCGGAGAGAAACCTTGAACGGGGCCGGCCAGCTAACTTGTTTACATCCTAAAGTCAAATTGAGGAGAGTCTCAACAAAGGTGAATTGAGGATCCCTGCATGCACCCAAGAAGAGAGAACCGGAAAGGTTTGAGTAAAAAGTCATTGAAGAGAGAGATCGAAAAGTCCAGATCCAAATCATAAATATTAGCCAGGCCAATACATGATCCGTAAAGGGGGAGAAAAACAGACAAAGAATCAGGATAATTAAGGACCATCCCTATCTAGATCTCTAGATCTCAACCCAACCCATCTACCAGAATTCGAGATCCCTCTCCTTGCCAAAAAAACAAAAGACGAAAATACTAAAAGAAAGTAAAGAAGGGACCGGTTTCAGCGTTGAAGAAGCCGCCGGAAACCAGTCCAGACGATGGACGAAACTATGTGCTCAAGCGGTGCTCTGATTTAGAGAGAGAAGAGTGAATAATATCGCTTCGAATAGAGAGCTGCATGAATTTACCTAAGTAAATACAACAAGTGGATACTAAACCTCAAATTGCCTCCCACTTAAAATTCAGTTTTCTTTCTTTGTCATGAACCTATAGAAAATGATGTTATCTGGATATGACCCTAGCCTCTAAATTATGGATGAAACATTTGAGATTAATTGGATTATTTTCTTGGTTCTAAAATTTACATATATATTCAAAATAGATATAGGTGGGTGGCATTATGGTTTTTAAAGAACACCTAATTGGGTATTTAAGATATGTAGCCCATTACATTACATTACAAGTAAAGCCCAAGATTAGCTACTATCACTCAAACACCATATGTTCAAGGCATAAACTCATGTGTGTTCCATACTTTATTTTGTTTGGTGTATTTTTTTTTCTTCTTTCTCTTCAGTGTTCTTCTTTACATCAAATAATAATAATATAAGTATTTGGACTTGTGACTGTTTCGTGGAAATCCTCATGGTATTGCACATATGGAGATTCACTGAAAATTATAAAATGTAGGGGAAAAAAATCTAAGCAAATCTAACATAATCATCAAGATCATAGTTATATCCGAATATAGGTATATGAATTATAAAAAAAAAAAACTTTAAACCAAGGCCACAAAAATAGTTTTGAGAGTTGCTTTCAACTACTTCTCGACCACCAATTTTTTAAATGGCTGGTGGCATTTGGCCCACCTACCTTCTCTTGTCTCTTTTTTATTTCCTCTTGTGGCTCTTATTTTTTTCCTTTTCATAATTTTTACTTTATTCCTAATAGTGTCACACGTCCTAATTCTAGTCTATTACCTTCAAAACATAAAAAAAAATTGTTATTGTGTTATGGTTGTTACTGATCAACTGGGTTCGAATCCAGCATAATGCAAAATTGTTGTTGACAAAAAAAACATAAAAAAAAAATTAGATAAGACAAAAATATCCATCATATAATGAAATTTTAAATTACAAGAAATCATACAAAATTGAATGACAATGACTTATCACATAGTGATTCACCTAAAAGGAAGATTATAGAAGGAGGACGAGAGTCTGCTTCAAGGAGACACATCAATGACCTTCCGGATGGCATATAGTCTTTTGTTTTCACTATTATGGTCCCATCAAAGCTAAGATAATTTTCTTTTTGTCTTTTAATAGCTTTAATCCTAATGTTTGACAAAAGAGAAAGAAAAAAAATTATAGGATCCAATATCCACTAAAGATATGATCTTTCTAGTATTTTATAATCAAATTTCATTTTTTATTAGGTATTTGGTTTCTCTATTAAAAACTCTAAAAATAATTTAATAAGCATTTTTATGCATATAGTTAAATATATCACAGGAATCAATGATAAACAACTGTTAAAAAAAAATCAATGTCAAATAGTTTTACATGGACAAATTTATTTTTAATATATAAAAACGATAAATAACTCTATATATACCATGTATATTTATCTTTTTAAAAAAAAAATTTACGTGAACAAATTATTTTTAATATATGAAAACGATAAATAACTCTATATATACCATGTATATTCATCTCGTTAAACTATGTTTTTCTTGATTTGTAAGTTTTAATACACTTATAGTTAACCATTAGACTCCGACAATTAGGCACTAAATCTAAAATTACTTTCTTTTCACAAAACTAATAATTAAATTAAATAAAAACAAGTGGAAATTTTAGAAATTAGTCAAATGACCCAAAGTAGTAAACAATCAGCGAGTAGACAACATATTTAATACCATCGGCGCGTGGAGACTTGTTTGGTCTCTTGTTTTGGTCTCTCCAAGCTTCTCTCTTTTCTCCATGAAATGGATTTATAAGGAAACCATAAAATATTCATAAAAAGTTTCTTCCTTTCTTGCTTCATTTCATTTGATACCAACTTGTAATCCTAGCCCTTAATCTGATTCTTCAATAATTAAACAAAAAAAAAAGAGATTTATACTTTTTCTCACTTCATTTCTATTGCAATCTCAATCTAGTTCAAGATTCTGTCTTGTAATTGGAATTTAGAGATTCATTGGTCTGAGAGAAAAGACTTTAGGATTGAAGAAAGATGCGGATTTTGTGTGATGCTTGTGAGAACGCAGCTGCTATTGTCTTCTGTGCTGCTGATGAAGCTGCTCTGTGTCGCTCCTGTGATGAAAAAGTAAATTTTCTTTTTCATTTTTCTGTGTGTTTTGATGGTTTTGCTCTGATGGGTTTGTGAAAGATTGAGTCTTTGTGATTTGTGTGTTTGGTTTATCCTTAGCTCTCAATTGATTTGAACATGGGTTTATCTCAGAGATCTTGTTTGTATAAGACTTGTCTCAATGAGTGAGTAAAGTTGAGAACTTTGTGATATTTGGTGCTTAGGATTGATAGTGAACAAACTTTGTTTGCAATGCTTAATTTGGTGGATTAAATGTTTTTCTAGATGTGTTTGATTACATGAGATTTCAAGTGTTTGGTTGATTGTGAGGTTTGAATGATTGTTTCTACTCTGTGATTGTACATTGCAGGGGAAGGTTTTTGTCTCCAGAGTTTGCATTTTTAGTATAACTTCTGGAGAAGAAAATATTCGATTTACTTCAATTAGATGACTCTTAAGGGTAACATTTTACAGTCCTTCTTGAGTCCTTAGTATATCCATTTTGTATCTCAATAGCTCTGAGAAGTTTTCAGATTGATTTTGATGAAAAATCGGTTAACTTGATGTATATGATTGAGAACTTTGTTTTTCTTTCAGGTTCATATGTGTAATAAGCTAGCTAGTCGGCATGTACGTGTTGGTTTAGCTGAACCAAGCAATGCTCCGTGCTGTGATATATGCGAAAATGCACCTGGTATGATCTGTTTTTAATGAATAATATTCCACATTCATGTATCCATGTTTCTGCGTACATGAAAAAAATAAGAAGTCTCATTCGATCTTGTGAGAACAGCCTTCTTTTACTGTGAGATAGACGGTAGTTCGCTTTGTCTACAATGTGACATGGTAGTACATGTTGGTGGCAAGAGAACACATGGGCGGTTTCTTTTGCTCAGACAGAGAATCGAGGTTTGGATTTATCTGCTTTGTTTCTCTCCTGCAAATACAATCGTTTTGAGTCAGTTTCTTGACTTACTCATCATCTTGTGTTTACTGTTTTTTCTTGTAGTTTCCAGGTGACAAGCCTAAACCAAACAATACAAGAGACAATTTGCAAAACCAAAGAGTCTCTGCGAATGGGAACGGTGAAGCTAATGGCAAGACTGATGATGAAATGATTGATCTAAACTCTAACCCGCAGAGAGTACATGAGCCAGCATCAAATAGCCAAGTACTTGAATCTCTCCTTATCTCTATATAATACTCAAAATCTTTTTTGGTGTTCTCAATCTTGTTTTGTTTCTCAAATGAACAGGGTATCGATGTAAATAACGCGAACAATCAGGAGTCTGCAGGTGTTGTACCAGTTGGATCCTTTAAACGAGAGTCAGAGAAGTGATAAGGTAAGAGTACTATAGATCAGTCTAAGAAAATTGTTATAAGTTTCAAGAAATGGAATTTTCATGTTTTCATTTCTGATTGTTGCAGGATTTGGTGTAAAGAAAAGCTTTGTTGTTGAGGAAAAGGGGAAGGCTTGTGTTGTTTGTGCATTATTATCTTAGTTTAAAGGAAAGGTCTCACATAAATGAATGAATGTAGAAGTTAATGGATTCTGAAATAATTTATTTACTTCTGAGTTTCCTTTCTTCTCTTTTATAATTCAAAGAAAAAAATCGTTTGAAATTTACTATAGTCTCTCTCAACTCTAGCTTCTGTATTCATCAAAAGTCTGTCATTATTTCAAGATTTAGAACAATATTACTTCTCAATAACACACAAAAAGTGTTGTGTGTATATATCTCTATAAAAGTTCTATGTACTAAAAAGTAAAAACATAACATATGACTAAAAAATATGTAATTTGTCTTCTTTGTATCACATTTTAACTCATTGTATTTGTATCACATTTTGAAAGTAAAAACCACTAATCATTGTATCACATTTATATATATATATATATATAAAATCATTGTATCACATTTTAACTCATGTTTCTGTGATGAAATTGTTAAGGTTTTTTATTTTATATCTTACATTTATCCTTCTTCTTAAGATATTTCTAAACTTTAAACGAAAAAGAGAAAAAGAAAAAAATAAATAAATATATATA
>OVAP01006523.1:0-11697 GCA_900406295.1 Aurinia saxatilis
ATATATATATATATATAGTTATGAAAATTTTAAAACAACATAACAATACGTTTTACAATACACATGACATATGAATAAAATGCGGTGAGCGTGGATCGAACACGCGACCTTCAGATCTTCAGTCTGACGCTCTCCCAACTGAGCTATCCCCGCTTATTGATCATTTTGCTTAAATATAATATAACTGTACATGGTTTAGTTTATGGATTTTTAGTAAGAAAATAAATGCGATGAGCGTGGATCGAACACGCGACCTTCAGATCTTCAGTCTGACGCTCTCCCAACTGAGCTATCCCCGCTTAATGTTTATTATTTTATTGTACTTAAATATGTAANAATGTTTATTATTTTATTGTACTTAAATATGTAATATAATTATACACAATTTAGTTTAGATATTTTAGAGAATATGGATTTAATAATTTCATGATTTATTTTTTAATAAAATTTTTTTTTCAAATTTGAAATAATTTAAATATTCTAATATATTTGAAGGACGATGTTGCTGATTGATGCCCATATGTGAAAAATGCCATTCAGTTTTTAAAATAGTGTTGGTCAAACACGCGACTTTCATATCTTTAGTATAACACTCTCGAATTTGACTGATGTTTTCATAAAAAATATATCATATAAAATAGTGATTCAAAACTAATATTTTAGAGATGGTGGATTTAATATTTCTTTCTTATGTAAAAAATATGAGAGAATTATTAAAAGACTGATAGAAGATAAATATTTTAGAATTTTGAATAATATGATGGAATATTCTCTCAATAAGTAATCGAAGGATAGTATAATAAATATTTTTTTGAACAAGACCAATATATATTTAGTTAGATTAGCTAATATCTTTACGGGTACAAAGCATGTACAGATCTAAAATACAGTAAAAAACATTATTTAGAGATGATAAATGAGATGAAACTGCTTTGTGGTCATCTCAGCAGCCGGTGAAAATCAAACATCCTATTTGAGATGAACTATAGCATCTGTATAAGACATTTAACTGGATTAGACTGGGCTTGGGCCTGCTTTAGACCCATGAATTTTTGAAACGATAATAAAACGACGCGGTGTTCGTTTCGAAGTGGCAAGCGAGTAAAACGACACACATGGTGAAATAATTACTTTGATTTTCGGGACATCGCATGGGTAAACTAAAAGTTAAAAAGCCATATCTCTATTTTTAATATTTGTGGACAGCAAACAAAATTGTTTTAAAAAAAATATTGTCTTTTGTTTCCTTATCTCTCCATTTCTTTGTTTTCCATGGACCCTATCTCTCTCTCTTTAGTCTCTAATAACATGAGAACTTAAAGGACATGTGGCATTTCTTTGTCTAAGGTCTCTGAAAATTACATTGTACTATTCGTTACAGAGGAAGTTTCTATTCCCAAGAAGACATGGCAGATTTCGAGGAGAAGAAAGCAGCTCTTAGTGTGCCTGATGCAGAAAGATCAACACCGATTAAGGTAAACAATCTTAAGAAGCTGTGTCTTGAGTTAAAACCCTTTTCAATATTTTCTTGATTTGAGTATGATGAAAATCTTGAGTTTACTGAATTTTGCTGTTAGGATGATTGAGTTTTTGTCTGATCTTGAACACTTGGGTTTTGTCTTTTTGAGTAATGTTGGTAGAGCTATGTCCCTGGTGAGCAAAGGCTTGCTTTGATCTCTTTTGCAGGCTGTAGTTAACAAAGGAGGATGCAAATCATGCGGTGAAGGAGTCAGTTGCAGGACAGTGAGGTCGAGAACGAAGCTGATGAATGTTTTGATCGAACGTGGACGGCCTCATGAGGCACAAACCGTTTTCAAATCGTTGGCAGAGACAGGACACAGGCCGTCTTTGATCAGTTACACGACTCTCTTAGCTGCAATGACGGTCCAGAAGCAGTATGGTTCAATACGCTCTATAGTCTCGGAAGTGGAACAGAGCGGCTTGAAACCTGACTCGATTTTCTTCAATGCTGTCATCAATGCTTTCTCTGAGTCGGGTAATATGGAAGATGCAGTGCAGGCTCTGTTGAAAATGAAAGAGCTTGGTCTGAACCCGACCACGAGCACATACAACACTCTGATCAAAGGGTACGGGATTGCAGGCCGACCTGAGAGATCATCCGAGCTGCTGGATTTAATGTTGGAGGAGAACAACGCTGATGTTACACCGAACATAAGGACGTTCAATGTGTTGGTCCAAGCCTGGTGCAAGAAGAAGATGGTGGAGGAGGCGTGGAAAGTGGTGCATAAGATGGAAGAGTGTGGAGTCAAGCCAGACACAGTGACGTATAATACGATCGCAACTTGTTATGTACAGAGAGGAGAGACCGAGAGAGCTGAGAAAGAAGTTGTCGAGAAGATGGTAATAAAGAAGGCTAAACCGAACGGAAGAACGTGTGGGATAGTGGTGGGAGGGTATTGCAGAGAAGCAAGAGTAAGAGATGGTTTGAGGTTTGTGCGGAGGATGAAGGAAATGAGAGTTGAAGTGAACCTTGTGGTCTTCAATTCCTTGATCAAAGGCTTCGTTGAGGTCATGGACCGTGATGGCATCAATGAGGTAAATTAAAACTTTATTGATTCTCATTCATGGGGCTCAGATCAGTTTGGGTTGATAATGAATGTGAAAGTGCAGGTTCTTACCTTGATGAAGGAGTGTAAGGTGAAGGCAGATGTAATCACGTACAGCACTGTGATGAACGCTTGGAGCTCAGCTGGATACATGGAGAAAGCTGCTCAAGTGTTTGAAGAAATGGTTAAAGCAGGAGTCAAACCAGACGCTCATGCTTACAGCATTTTGGCCAAAGGGTATGTCAGGGCTAAAGAGAATGAGAAAGCTGAGGAGCTTCTTGAGACAATGGTTGAATCCAGGCCCAATGTTGTGATCTTCACCACGGTGGTCAGTGGCTGGTGTAGCAGCGGAAGTATGGATGATGCGATGAGGGTTTTCAACAAGATGTGCGAGTTTGGGGTCTCTCCGAATATAAAGACGTTTGAGACATTGATGTGGGGTTACCTAGAAGTGAAGCAACCATGGAAAGCAGAAGAAGTTTTGCAGATGATGAGAGAGTTTGGTGTTAAGCCTGAGAACTCAACCTTCGTGCTGTTAGCAGAAGCTTGGCGTGTCGCAGGACTCACTGATGAGTCTAACAAAGCGATCAATGCACTGAAGTGTAAAGACATAGAGATCGCCAAGTTAGAGAAGCTTTACCAGAAACTGTCGCCGGGGAATTTTAATCTATTGCAGATTCCAGTTGGGAAACGGGAGCTTCCAACTGCAAAAGCCATGAATCTTTCTGCTTGCAAACTCGGAGCTCGAGGGCCAATTATATGCCAGAAGCAGTACCAAGCCCAGTTTGGAATCAGTGGGCAGTTTGCTCATTCTTGTACAGTGTTCTTGAACTAAAAGGACAACACTAGCTCTGGCTGAAGGCAGAGACTTTATTTTCTATTCCTCTGTTAAAATTCAAGAGTCTCCAGACTCACTACTGTGAGAACTCACTATCTGTATATTACTACGAAATGTTCTTATAAAAACTATTGTACAGTTTCTGTTTCCAATAGCTGCAGACTCGCATATTCGGAGAAAACCCCTCGTAATGACCTTAACATAGACAAAACCAGTTATACAGTTATGCTGCAAAAGAATTGGTACTTAAAGAATTTCAGCTTAGAGCACGTTCTCGAGTTATACAAGGATTGTTATCAATCTACCAATTATTCAACCCTTGAGTTCATAAACAGCTATTATGTACCTGACAGAAAGGTTATACCAACTTTCTTCTCACTTTTTGGGGGATTTGTTTACTTCTTGATCCACAGGTCCCGAGGGAAATTTGCTGAGAAGCCAAACTAGGACGACACCGACAAGAGCACCCGAGAGATGTGCAATGTGATTAACAGTTTGCAAAGAATACCCACCATATACAGTTCCCGATAATCCAGCTGAAGCTTGAGCTGCTTCCATTACCTATGAGAATCAATGAATCATTAGATTACCGTCCCCGAGTCTATCACTACATGCAAAATCCGAAGCCAATTTCTTCCATATATTGTATGATAAAGATATATACTTATAGTAAGAGTTGAACGATTCTTACCCTCTCAACAACGAACTGACCCAAAATAAGAACTTCAAGTATTTTCCTCCAATCCCAAGACATCTACAATATCAGTTAAAAAATAAGCTTGTTGATTTACAAAAGGACCTGGAACAGGAGAGGAGACAGATATAGTACCTTGACGAGGACACTGATTGCAAATAGCCCAAAAACAGCTCCCGAGGCTCCAACAGAAACTGCATTTCTCGGTAAAACTAACCAAGACACCAGGTTAGCTCCAGCACCAGTGAACAAGTACGATAGCCACAGACCAAAGTTTCCTTCTTCTTCTTCAACAAGTTTTCCTGTTGATCACAGGACGAGTCCCATTGCCCATTAGCTCTGAATTAATAAACTATTTAGTCGAACTAGGTGAAAATCTTGAACTCTCACCAAAGATGTACAAGAAAAATAGATTGCTGGATAGATGGTTCCTACAATATAGGGAATTAAAAAATAAGAATCAGGAAGGTCAGCATCAGCCAGAGAAAAACTCAGGTGACCCAGCAAAAGATAACATAGAGCTCTCACCAGTTAGCATGGCAGAACATTGCAGTCACAAACTGGTACCATGCCGGAAAATTGTGATACAAATACAGAGATTTGATGGCGCGAACCTAGCATATAAATAATATAAACATATGATACAATGTAAAAGATATCAACTGCTCAAACACTCTTGCCCAAACATAAAAAATTTCACCAAAACCATAAATTTTTCCAAACTACAACTCCTAACATCCGGGTCAATCCAAAGAGGACAATCTGCTACGGTATTGTAAACTTAAGAAATGAACTTCAAAGCTACATACAACCAACCACATCTTCAATACCTGAAAGAAGTGATCTGCTACATATATGCCAAGATTGATAAGTATGATCCAAAATATGCCATTAGCTCGCTTTTGTGGTTTCCGTTTGTCGTCTCGTTTTTCAACCTCAAACTGTGGCGTAATGTCTGACAAAAAACACATAAACAGTGCACCTATGGTTACTTAAAACTGAGGAGATGACTGAAATAGATAAGTGGAACCATTATTGACAAAATTATCACAAGCCTAGCATCATCAGTATATGGTTCCATTTCAACATTCAAGATATAATCAAAGATTCACCACACTAGTGTCCCTTTCTTCAACTGTAGAGCTCAAAAATCCAAATTGGAGAATATAAATCAACTAAATTGAGGTAAAATCTCACCGGATTTGCTGAACCTGCAAGCAATACGAGATTTGGCAATGGTGAGAGGACGAAAGACGGTGGCTTTAGTTGAAGAAAGGGAACATTTGATTAGTGATTTCGGCGAGGAAGCTGCACGGTGGTGATGTAAGGAAGGTAAAGGCGGGAACTTGTAACGAATTGAAGATTGTGGAAGTGAGAAACGATGAAGATGAAGTTGAGACATTTCAGAAATGGTGAAAGGATCAACGAACAAGACAACCAAAAACCTTCTCAATAGACGTTAAACCGAAATAAATCAAAATTTCAAATTACCAAACCGGAAACCGGTTATTGATTTTCAGTAAAAACCCTAGCTTCTTCTTTGTCTCTCTCTCTCTCTCCACATCGTCTTCTTCCGCTTACGGTTATTCTCGATTTCTGCAAAAAACCATGGCGAGTAGCTACGAGTACGACGATGCTCCGGCGAGCTACGACGAGGCTCAGCGACAGAGCGACGGCCAGGACGGTGCAGCTCCGTACGACCCGAACTACGTGCCGGATTCGGTGAAATCGTTCGTGGTTCACATGTACAGGCACATTAGGGAGAAGAATGTTTACGAGATCCATCAGATGTGTGAGACTTCGTTCCAGAGCTTATCGGAGCGGCTCTTCAAGGATACGCCGTGGCCTAGTGTCGAAGCGATTGCTCAATACGTTGATAATGATCATGTTTTCTGTCTTTTGTATCGTGAGATGTGGTTTCGTCATTTGTACGCGAGGTTGACTCCTACGCTTAAACAGAGGATTGATTCTTATGATAACTATTGCAGTCTCTTTCAGGTTTGTGTGTTTTGTTTGTGTTTATGTGAATGTGATTTGATTTGGATTTTAGATTTGAGATAGAGTGGGTTTTTGTGTAGGTGGTGTTGCATGGTGTGGTGAATATGCAGTTACCGAATCAGTGGTTGTGGGATATGGTGGATGAGTTTGTTTATCAGTTTCAAAGTTTCTGTCAGTACAGAGCTAAGATGAAGAACAAGACTGAGCAGGAGATTGCTTTGCTCCAAGATCAGCCTAAGGTCTTTATTCATTTCATTTCTTATAGTGATTGTGAAGGTAGCATTGTGTGACTAATCCGTTTTTGTCTCAGGCGTGGAATGTGTATGGAGTGCTCAACTTCTTGCAAGCCCTTGTGGAGAAGTCTAACATCATCCAGATTCTGGAGCAAGAGAAGGAAGGACTTGAACAGTTCACTGCCACTGATGGGTATGATTACAGCGGTGGAAGTAATGTGTTGAAGGTCCTTGGTTACTTCAGTATGGTTGGTCTGTTGCGTGTTCACTGCCTTTTGGGTGATTACCATACTGGTCTGAAATGGTTGCAGCCCATTGACATCACTCAGCAAGGTGTTTACATCAGTGTCATAGGATGCCATATTGCTACTATTTATCACTATGGATTTGCCAACCTTATGTTGCGAAGGTATTAACTGAACACTTCTTACTCATTTTTTGCCTTGGGAAGTTTCTCACGCAGTGAATTTTATTAGCATGTTTGTACATTCAGTTAGGAAGCATGTATGATCTATGGTGTAATCGGATGACCATAATGAGTATCTTAGTAATGTGGATGTAAGCATTTGTAGGATTGGGTAGATTTCTTAAAGGAGAGAGGTTGTTAAGATGTTCTCACGCTGTTACTCTCGGTTAGGAAGCATATTTGATTTACAATGAGCATATTCTGTAGCAATAAACTTTAGGTATATTAGCCTCATACATTCGTGTATTCACAAGGACAGTTGTTACTGTTGTTCTGTTGAAATGGTAAATACGGGATTGCATCTTTCTTAGTGGATGAGAGCCTGGTGATATAACTGGGGCAAACCTTTGGCAGGTATGTGGATGCAGTTCGTGAGTTCAACAAGATTCTCCTCTACATTTACAAGACAAAACAGTACCACCAAAAATCACCGCAGTATGAGCAAATACTGAAGAAGAATGAGCAGATGTATGCATTACTTGCAGTTTCCCTCTCTCTCTGCCCTCAAACAAAACTTGTTGACGAGACTGTCAACTCTCAATTGCGAGAGAAGAATGGTGAAAAGATGTTGAGGATGCAGAGGTCTGATGATGAAGCTTTTAGTGTCTATGATGAGCTCTTCTCTTACGCATGCCCCAAATTTATCACCCCTTCAGCACCAAGTTTTGAGGAACCTCTAGTCAACTACAATCAGGTACTACAGCTTTAACAGTTAGAAACTTGTGTGTTAAACAGTTCTAAACATTCCTGACTCGGACATATCAGGATGCATACAGGCTTCAGTTGAAGATGTTTCTTTATGAGGTAAAGCAGCAGCAGCTGTTGTCTGGAGTGCGGACATTTCTTAAAGTCTACTCCTCCATTTCTCTTGCTAAGCTTGCAAGCTACGTGGAAGTTGATGAACCCACTCTAAGGTGAGAAAGGAACCATGGGCATATCTTTTACTACACGTGTCTTGGTAATGTTCGTTATTATCTTAACGGTTACTAATTTAACTGCAGGACCATATTGTTAACATACAAGCACAAGACTCATTCAGTTGATTCTGATGGGAGGATCGTCTCCAATGCAGACATTGATTTCTACATCAACAATGTATGTTTTTCCTACCTTTTCATATCTTAATTTGATTTGTAATTTTGGTGCTTTAGATGTAACTATAAAACTGGTGAAACTGCAGGACATGATCTATGTTGTGGAATCAAAATCTGCAAAACGTAATGGTGATTTCTTTTTGCGGCAAATTGCTAAGGTATGTAAACTTAATCTTAGATGTGTGTACAGTCACGCATACTTGCAGACATGACGAGTTTTAACTGTTTTTGTATTTTTCCTTGTGCAGCTTGAAGGCGTGATCAATGACATGGACCGCATCAAGCTGGAATGAAGAGTTGTGTGTTACCTTCATCTCTCTGATCCAGTGATATGTGCTTTTCTTATCTTTTGTTTATGCATAAATTTACTTGGAACCAAACATCAAAGAGTATTTTGACATGGATATGCTGGATTCAGTAGAAGTTATTTTGTCTCCATGTGTCATGATCGAACGAAAAGAAAAACAAAAGGAGTTTACTCCAGAAAAATTCAGATTAACTTTTTTGTTCAAAACGCATACTAGTTGCTTGACCATCATTGTATATTCACCATTTTCTTCTCTTATCAAAGCTTTAGCGTTTTTTTTGAAACCAATAGACATGAAAAATTAGAACTCTCTAAATTAAGAACTATAATTTTAATCTAAATTTGCGTTCTTTACTTTTTGGTATATGTAACTGCTATTTTGTACTTTCAGTTTTACACTATGAACTGCATACGAAACATATATAAACTCTGTGAATCACCTTGTGGGTAGAGCCATTATTGGAACCACCTTTTCGAGCATGTGTACAAGGCAAGTGAATTATACGAATATTCAGGGTCAGTGGAATAACAAGTGTATGCTATTTAGCATGCTAGAAAACACTGGCAATAATAACCTTCGTCTTTGTGAAATTTCGATCATACATGGTGGGTATCAGAATAATTGTCTACAACGACCATAGTGCACTAAAACACTTTATGAAAACCAAGATGCAAAAATTCCTGCTAACCAACAAAAATGTGTTGTATCTTTTGTAATATTCTACGGTGCCACTTAGAGGTGTTCAATACGGTTTTTTGTTCGGTTTTGGTTCGGTTATCAGATTTTTCGGTTTATCAATTTACGAAATTTAGTTACCATATTACTACTATATCTATTTCGGTTTGGTTCGGTTTGGATACATTCAATTTTCGGTTTATTCGGTTTTTAACCGAAAATCATAATTGTATTTGATTTGATTTTATTTTTAAATAATGTAGATTTCAACTATATAAAAAATATATAGTTGAAAAGGTAGGAAAAACATACATTGTTGATGTTTCCCAGAAAATAAAAAGTAATAAATCTCATGAAAAATTAAAACTTAAAAACAATATTAATGAACAGAAACTAAAACCACAAAAACCTTTAAATTCAACTTTTTTATTCACCATTGACTCTCGTCTCCTACTCCGATCGGAACTCTATATATAAAACAAAAGCAGCAATACATTTAATTAGATTTAGTTATCACTATATAATTACATATAATAAATCAATACACACAACACAATATATGAATTACCTTCTATGAGAGGTTCTTTTAANTCAATACACACAACACAATATATGAATTACCTTCTATGAGAGGTTCTTTTAATTATATAAAAAGATTTATAATTATATAGATAGATCATTAGGGTTTTTCTAATTATACTACTTATATTAGTTTAATATTTTAAGTTAAAATTTCCAGTAAGATTCTTAACAGAATAATATAGATATATATATAATATTTTGGATATAGATATATTGGTGTTTTCGGTTTAATCGGTTTTCTCGGTTTACAACCGTACCATATCCGTATCCACGGTTTTTATAAAATCATATCCACATACCCATACCATATCAATTTTTTCGGTTCGGTTCGGGGCAATTCGGTTTGGTCGAATTGATCACTGGATTGAACTACCCCTACCACTCAATGGAAAATTGACAAAATTTCATAACATAAATGATTACACTAAAAAGGTTTGATCAAAAAAGGAAGAAAGATGATTACACCAAAAAAGTGAATCTGTTTCCTGAACTAAAACGATGGAGGTTAACTACATCAATAGACTTGATGATTATAGCTTCTCAAAAGTTCGGATCCAAGTGAATCTGTAGATAAATTATAGCACGAAGAGCATAGATCAACTGAGCAGAAACATGGGAGTAACACACAACCCTTCACTCCAGCTTAATGCGATCCATGTCATTTATCACACCTTCAAGCTGCACAACAACAATAACAAAAAATGTTAAGGACTCGTCATGTCTGCAAGTATATGCATGTGCCTGTGCACATGCCTTAAATTCAGTTTACATACCTTTGCAACTTGCCGCAAGAAGAAATCACCGTAACGTTTTGCGGGTTTTGACTCAACAACGTAAATCATGTCCTGCAGTTTCACCAGCTTTAAAGTTAACTTCTGAAAGCATCAGAGTAGAAATGGAATTAAGATATGGAAAAGAGTGGAAAAAACATACATTGTTGATGTAGAAATCAATGTCAGCATTGGAGATGATCTTCCCATCAGAATCAACTGAATGTGTCTTGTGCTTGTATGATAACAATATGGTCCTGCAAGTAAATTAGTAAATGTCAATTAACAAAAAGTACATTGCTCAGACACTTTTGGTAAAAGCTTTCTGCCCATGGCTTACCTTAGAGTGGGTTCATCAACTTCCATGTAGTTTGCGAGCTTAGCAAGAGAAATGGAGGAGTAGGCTCTCAGGAATGTTCGCACTCCAGACAACAGCTGCTGCTGTTTTACTTCATAAAGGAACATCTTCAACTGAAGCCTGTATGCATCCTGATATGTCCGAGTCGTGAATGTCAAAACCAAATAACACACAAATCTTCTTAGTTGTTGAACTGTTAAAAGCTGTAGTACCTGGTTGTAATTGACTAGAGGTTCCTCGAAACTTGGTGCTGAAGGGGTGATAAACTTGGGGCATGCATAAGAGAAGAGTTCATCATAAACACCAAATGCTTCATCGTCAGACCTCTGCATCCTCAACATCTTTTCGCCATTCTTCTCTCGCAATTGAGAGTTGACAGTTTCGTCAACAAGTTTTGTTTGAGGGCAGAGCGAGAGGGAGACTGCAAGTAGTGCATACATCTGCTCATTCTTCTTCAGTATTTGCTCATACTGCGGTGACTTTTGGTGGTACTGTTTTGTCTTGTAAATGTAGAGGAGAATCTTGCTGAATTCACGAACAGCATCTACATACCTGCCAAAGGTTTGGCCAAATTATATCAGCAGTCTCACCAGTTAATCAAAACTCAAATTTACTGATACAACATAACAAGAGTAATACTTTCTTTGTGAGTACACAAAAACGAGAGGCTGACATACGTATATAGTGACAGCTAATGTGTTACGTCTTTCACCATCTCTTTTCTCCAACCTAGAACTAGAAGTACATTCTTCCTTGAATTCTGAATTTAAGATCATGCAGATTGCTAAGGTACTGAACATACTCACTGCTAATCATATATGCTTCCTAACTGCTGGTCTCAAAATGGCAAAGGAGTATTCAGTTAATAGTGAGACTATACCTTCGCATCATAAGGTTGGCAAATCCATAGTGATAAATAGTAGCGATATGGCATCCTATGACACTGGTGTAAACACCTTGCTGACTAATGTCAATGGGCTGCAACCATTTCAGACCAGTATGGTAATCACCCAATAGGCAGTGAACACGCAACAGACCAACCATACTGAAGTAACCAAGGACTTTCAACACATTACTTCCACCGCTGTAATCATACCCATCAGTGGCAGTGAAC
>OVAP01006524.1:0-11692 GCA_900406295.1 Aurinia saxatilis
ACTTGTATTAGCCTTGTGCTACAACACGAATATTTTGATTAAATAATAAAGCTTGATTGTTGTTAAAAAAAAAAGGGAAAGAGAAGTCGGTTGAAGATGGAGAGGCGGAAAGACAGATTCTGACCATCATCTTCAAACGTGATTTCCCGGCGACTCGGAATGATCCAGGTGACGATAGACCCAAGATTGGAAAGATCTCTCTGTCTAGTTTCTGGAACAGGTTTCTGAGTGAAGATCGGATGAACGGTTCTCACGTTATGACCGTTTTGGTCGAGCGTGTTGAATCTGTCTCGGAAGTGAAAGAAGACAGATTCGTACCGCCATCTTGTACTGCGGTTTCCTGTCGACTCCGACCGAATCAGAGGACAAGATACCCATGGTTGGAAAGCTCTTTCTGTCTAGTTTCCAGAACAGGTTTCGGATTTGGAATTAAAGATACGGTTACGAAGTTATAACCGTTTCCGTGAGACATATCCAATCTGTCGCGGATTCAGAAGAGAAGAGTGAAGGATTGTCGGCTTCAATCCAAGGGGTGGGAAGGCATCCACGGTCTAAATCATCAGGGATGATAAGACAATTCCAAAGGAAAGAATATGGTTGCCACGACCTTATGGCCACACAAGGCCTAAGGCAAGAATGGGTGTGAACCATCGGGTGTGAAGAAAGGGTGCGATCACCAAAGGGTGCGAACACCAAGGGGTGCAAACACCAAGGGGTGTTAATACCAAAGGGGTGCATAGGCCAAGGGACCCAGTGACCAAGTGGTGCGAGCATGAAAGGGTGNTTGGTTGAATGACTAAGTAACGAAGTGATCGGTTCAAGGAAAGGTGTCGGACTTGATGGAAGACATTCGGGCAGAAACGCGCCCGAGGACAAATCCGAATAGGCTAATTGGCCAAGGTACATTCTAAACCATCTTGTAGAATGGTAGAGAATGAATAGGTTTAGGATTGCCTAAAATAGAATCAATGAATTTCTGCCTAGTCTAGGGAATCAACGGATTACTAAAATTGCATGACTTGACCGAGTAGGATGAATCCTAAGCCGAACGGAAGTGAAGAGTTAGATTGAGCGCTTAAGACCGAGGGAATTCGGCAAAGGCTAATCTAGACTAGATAGACTGTCCGAAGGTACGGATGAGCTTCGGTACAAGGTTAGTTCAAGTGAATGAACATAGAACGGTTAAGGTGTTTAAAAGGTTCCGCTGCGTAATAATTAATTGAATAGAGTCTATGCTAGGAAAACACTAAGTAGAGTCGTTAGCTAGATTCTAGGCGTAAACCCCGTGTATTAAATATGCACGTTTAAAAGGGGATAAACGCACAGTGTTAGGCCTGGGTTTGGTCTAACGTGAGGCACGCGACCTCGGTTCCATAGGAATCCGGGATAGGGTGTTTCAGTTGACATCAAGCTGCTTTAAGCACCCAAGAATTGCGAACAACAAGATCCAAAATGAGACATACGGGTCGTCGGTTTCACCGACTAAATATTTCCTTGTCATCCAAGCCATATTGCTGATTAAAGGCCCGTGCAAACCGTTTGGAAAATATTTCAAAGTAAAGATCTTATTTCACAGTTTTCACCACAAAGTCTAAAAGCCTATAAATCAATCAGTTTTATCCAAATCTCACGAAAGAGTACATAATCGTGTAGTTCGGAACATGATCTAAATAATATAAAAAATTTCGCACAGATCAGATTTATATTCAAGCCAATAACGACAAAAACATTTTACGAAAATATAATAGAAATTTGAATGGATAGAAACAACTGGAACCGAAGTGGCTTTGAGATTAGGAAAACAAACTAGAGCTTGCTCTGATACCAGATGACATGAATCTCCTAAGGAATAAGCTACTAATTTGTAATTTGATAACCCTTTGCACCAAAACAGAGTCGAGGCTATGCTGATCAAGGTGTGTGGACAGGAATGGTCACACAGTGGGTGCGGAGAAGCCACTGATTTACCTAAGATGGTTACTCGAATATGACACACCGAGATAAACCAAATGTTGATTAAAGGATATGACACACCAATAATCGAATCAAGCAGAGAATCACTCTCAAACTCAAAGGGGAAAAGGGTTTTTGATTAAAAAGATAGATGTTCTCTAAACAAAAGGGGGGGGGGACCGTTTCTAAAGAGAAAGAGAGAAGAATAAACCCTAGAAAACATTTAAGGGTCTTGGAAAATACAAAAAATAAATCATATAAGGAAAGTTTGGAAATAGGCGCCATTTTGATCCTCTTTCTTCATATATGGTATGTATGCTCCATGAGGATGGCTTAGCAACAAATGGGCAATTACGGTGTGATACACTTTCCTCGTTAAAAACGTAGCAAAGAAAACCCATTCCCCTTGGGATAAAACCTGACAAAGAAAAGAGTACATGCGGACCACACACCCATTTGTTAGCTAAATTGTGCTTGTAGCAAGCTGAGGAATTTGTTTGGTGTTTCTTGTAGGTGTTTAGCTCAAGCTCCTTTGTAAGCTAATTGTGAACCGCTTCCTTTAGTCTTTTAGCCTTTGCACGGGTCATCGGTCCAGCTTGCAGCTTTATTCCAGGCTCCTCGGTATCAAGCTCATGTTCAAGTTCATCCTTTTCCATGCTCGCATCAGGGTGGAGGAACAACAAGATTGTGGTGGTCGGGGATGGGTCGATTGGGTACTAATGGATTCGGAAGTGGTGGTGATGGGTGAATAACTGGAGTGAGTTGTGTTGGTGGTGGTGGTGGTGGAGGTGAGCTTGGTAATGAAAATTGTGGTTGACACATATATAGCGAGAGTCGGGAAGACAGAGGAAGGATGGGTAGAAGATGAGCTAGGTGGGGTTGTAAGGGAAGTTGATTGGCCTAAAGTGATATCCCTATGTAACAAGCTTATGGAATTCATGTTTTGGCCCAATTGTAATTCATGTGCAAGACTACCATGTTAACTCTAGGACGAGTTGTAGTCGATTGATGACCATGGACAAAAGCTTGTTGTTAATGAAGGTCCGAGCTCAGGGGCACCACCACCAGAGTAGATATGAGTAGCCGATTCACTAGAGGTAGAGTGGGGAAAGAAACTGGATTTGGATCATGTTGAGCGGAGGGTAGCGGGGCCGAGATGGCAAAAGGAAATTGGGATTCGTCAAATTGGACATGACGCGAGGTATATAAGCGGCCCGAGACTTTGTCAAAGCATCAATACACACTTTGAGAGAGCGAATACCCCACAAAGATACATGGTGAAGAACGATCCTCCAATTTGTTGTGTGTGTAAGGACGAAGCCATGGAAAACAAAGGCATCCAAATACGTGGAGCTTCAAATCGTTGGGGGTCTATCTGTCTGAACAGTTTTGCATATGGAGCAGTTTTTTATGACTGGATTCGGCATTCGATTGACTAAATATACAGTCGTGGCGAAAGCTAACGACAAAAACATCTTGGTACCGAAGAGTGAGTAAGTAACGTTAATCCCGTCTCAACTATATGTCTGTGTTTACGCTAAAAAATGCCATTATGCTCTGGTGTATGAGGAGGAGATGTTAAATGAGATATCCCATTAGTGGCAAGAAAGAACCAGAGAGCTAATAACTTGCCGTCATTATCAGCAAACAATGTTCGAATTTTGGTTTAAAAGTGATTTTCAACTAAGGCTTTTAAGGTTATAAAAATTTCTCGGACTAGAGATTTTTGTTTAAGAGGATAAAACTAGGTATATCGAGTATGGTTGATAGGGGTGATATTTTACCTCTTTTCAATATAGATTTTCGGTGCTTTTCATGAAGAAACCATTTGATTTGGAACATAAACTATTGAATTTTACGTATCTCTGTTTGCAATGTGTTTTTGTGAAAATAAGACTTTTTAGGTCATAAATGAGCATTTTCTACCAAGTCCAACAATTCAACATCAGAAGTCCAGGCCCAGATGAAGGAGATGTTTGTTTTGGATTGAAGTGAGGAGTTAAGACAAGCAATCCACGTGAGTCAGCTGTCACATGGGCTTGGAATAAAGTCTTTCACCCTCAGGAGTAAGAAGTTAAGCTCAAATAATTGAAGATGTATTGAGAAGCCCACTGAAGATGAAGGCCCAATCTATTGATTACAAAGGCCCATCGATCGATCAAAGCCCAATAATCCCAAGAAGCTTCGAGAACAAATTCAGATAAGAACCATTGCATTTGAGGAGATATCAGGATATGTTGGAGATAATCACAGGAGATACAAAATATTCAGAAAACGCGTTTCGGGATATGATCGATCGATTACAATAATATTGATCGATCGATTGGAGAGTGATAAACGCAAATATTTAGATCTCTATCCAAATCTTCTTCATGATCCGTCTCAACTTCCTCGACGACCCTCTGCCCTATAAATACAGAAGTCTCAGCCATAGAGAAACATCAAGAAATTCACAAAGCTTACAGGCATCCAGGCTAAAAAATTTCATTGTTCTTTTTCATTATGTCTTCTTTTTATTCTACTTTGGTCATTGCTCTCAAGGACGAAGTTTGTAATCTCTGCAATCCAGAGAAGCCTTTCTAAACCCTTTTAATTTATATGCAACTTCCATTGTTATTATGTTTCCCTTAAGCATGATTGCGTAGTTCTTTAGTTAGGAATAAGGCTTTGCTAGGAGAAATCATTCCATTTTAGGGAAGAAGTTTGTAATCTCTGCAATCCAGAGAAGCCTTTCTAAACCCTTTTGATTTATATGATTGCAAATTCCATTGTTATTATGTTTCTCTTAAGCATGATTGAGTAGTTCTTTAGTTAGGAATAGGGCTTTGCTAGGAGAAATCATGCTTTGCAGATAGGCAATAGGGTTGTGTAGTGACTAGTTAATAAGCTTACTTTCATATCAGATCTTAATTCAATCATAAGATAAACCTGCTACTAATACACCACTTAGAGTGAGAGATCCAAAACTTGATATTGAAAGCTTTATTATTTAATAGTTTAATAGAATTTGATTTTCTGAACTTGGATATCAATCGAACTAGACTGGCTAAGCATGACCATAAGGATAGTCAGTTAATAGTGAGTTCAACTATATAACTTTAACTAGGATATTTACACATGTCACTACCCTGAATAATACAAAGTGTGATTCTCTGATGCATTGCCTGATTTCCTAACGTCTTTAGTTATTATTTTTCTCTCGTTTTATTTTGTTTTAGCATTTGCAGGCATCAATCAACCGAACGCATAATCTGCAATCGACCGAAAGGCGCTTCATCGATCGATCAGTTCATACTGTTGATCGACCAAAACCAAAACCACTCCATATTTGTTGCTTAGCTATAGTGAACTTGGAGTGCTATTGTGTACACTATGCTCCATGTGGATTTGATCCTAAAGTACTAATGCAAGACATGTGTGCTTGCAGGACCTAATTTAGGTGAAAACTAAATCCCCATCAATGGTGATCAACAAAAATGATATAGTATTTATAGTTATCGAACGAATAGAGAGGAGAAGTCCAAACATCGGAGTATAGGTATTTAAGAGGTTGTGTGGATGTGATGGTGTTTGAGGAAAAAGGAATTATTGAGTAAGTCGGAACATGAAGACTATTTGTGAATAGATTGTAAAACATGTAAAGAAAATTCAGTGACAATTAATTTAAAAAGAGAAAAAGGCAGATGACCAAGTCTTGAATGCCATGATGTGAGGGAGGTTTTGGTGGTAGGAGAGGCGAAGTTTGAGGTGATTGGAATCGGCCACTCTTATAACTCATTCTTAGTTTTGCCTTGGAGTAATTTGTCCTCCGTGCTGAGATCCTTAACCTGAAAATGAGCCGGAAAGAATTCCACAGAGACTTGATTAGTGTTACATAGACGATATACAATGATAAGGTTCTTGTGAAGGTTGGGAAAATAAAGGACATCAGATCATTTAAGGGATTTAGAGAGGGTAGGCAGAGATGTAAAACCACTATGCGAGATGGCTAAACCAGATCCATCCGCGATGACAATTTCTTCACCACCATGGTAAGGTTGATGAAGTGACAAGTTTGTGAGATATGTCGTAAGATGGGGACTTGTACAGCTGTCTGGAAGCCAGTTGGAGGACCATATGACGAGGCAGTTGCCATGTTGGCACGAGGTTGCCATGGGGTCGGTGAGTACTGTGCTTGATGAAAGGAGCTCTCAGGGAGTTGTAGTTGTGAGCACCGTTGTGCATTATGGCCAAAGATGCCACATATTTGACACCGACCCTGATAACCTTGTGATACATGTTAATCATGTCGCGGTGTGAACTGTCGTTGTTGCCTGGTCTGAGTACCACATCCTCCTGATCGTGTCTGGGTTCGAGAGTTGTTGTTGTTGTTGGAGTTGTTGGGATAGTTGTTGTTGTTGTGAGATCCCCTGTTTCCACGATAATTCACCGCATTTGCAGAGATTGGAAGTGAGGAGGTAAAGGCAGAAACAGACTGAAGCTTCACTTCATGGTTATACAGCCGTTCAAGCACGTCGGGAAGAGACGGAGATATGTCCTTTCCTTCGATCTGGTCAATGGCGGGCTTATAGTCTTCGAAAAGACCAGCAAGCATATATTTGATATGTTCTTCCTATCCGAGAGCCTTACCCATCAAGGAAAGTTCGTCAAAGCGAGTTTTACATCCATGAAAGTAGTCACGAATTGTCTTCGTTCCTTTGGTCCAGGTTTGGAGTTGTGCTATGAGATTGCGCACGAGACGGATGTAAATACGTGTTGGTCAAGGTGGTCGAGATCTCTGCAGATGTAGCCGTTTTAGAGAGACAAGGTTGGATGGAGATGGAAATGGCTCCCAGTAGAGCGATGTAGATCATATCATCTAGAAGTGTAGTGATCTGTCGTGCCCACATGAGGAAATTTGCGTTAATGAGCTTTGTAATATCATGTTGATATGGTAAAGAGTGTGTGATTCAGCAGTGAGAATGGTTTCACTAGATGTGGTCGGTGATGCTGCCATTTGATGAAGAAAAGAAGAAACAAAGATAAACAACATAGGTGTTTGAAAGAGAGAACAAAAAGACGGCCGAGAGAGTTTAGAAAATTAGGTATCGATACTCTGATACCAAACATTATTGCAAATCAAGGTATAAATTTGTTTAAGAGTAACAACGTAACATAACATTACAACAATTTAGTGAAATCATTAACATAACTGTATCAAAAATGCATATATAAATCCCTCAATCTAATTAAGAGAAATATGGTTGGGAGTTGAAGACCAACATTAGTGTGTCAAATTTGTCACCAAAACATTACAAAAAAAACTCCATGAGAGAGTTTGCGTCCAAGACACTTCCTGAGTTTACACGGTATACATAAATCCATTTGATTTAGAGTCGAATGATGAATAAAAAATTGAGAAATTTTGGTGAATGGTACATTTTTGAAATATTATTTGTGAAATGTTGTTTTTTATGGTCTTTGTGAATTATTACTTTTTATCTGTTAAATTACTATTATAACCTTAAATTCAGTTTTTGTTTGGTAACAAAATTATAATTCAATTCTAATTCAGATTTAATTTTGATTTGGTTTTGTTTATTTAAATTCAGAATTTTTCCTTTTTGTACTTGTAAATTTGTATTTTTTTTGTTTTTAACAAAAGAAAAGAAAAAAAGGAAAAAAAATGAAGAATTGAGTACCCAACGTCGATTAAAGAGTTTTGACTTGTCTAATTTCGTTTGTCAATTGTCCATGGAATGTATTCCATCGTCCATATTCATTCCATCGTCCATGTTCATTATTCATTGTCCATGGAATGTATTCATCGTCCATGTTTATTATTTATTGTTCATGAAATGTATTCATCATACATGTTCATTATTTAGTATCCACTAAAGGTATCCATCATACACGCCTTGTATCTATCATACACATTTTGCATCCCGTTACACACATCCATCGTCTATGTTTATTATTTATTGTTCATGAAATATATTCATCATACATATGCATTATTTAGTATCCATTAAAGGTATCCATCATACACGTCTTGTATCCGTCATACACACTTTGCATCTCATTACACACATCCATCGTCCATGTTTATTATTTATTGTTCATGAAATATATCCATCATACATGGGCGTTATTTAGTATCCATTAAATGTATCCATCATACACGTCTTGTATCCGTCATACACACTTTTCATCCATTTCAATGGTTTGTTTGTCTTTTGATCCCACAATAACGATTTGAAAACCATTTTTATCGACCATTTTTTTTTAATGTTGAGAGATAACGAAATCTCAGAATGTTAGAAGAGGAGCACGTAATAGGTAAAAAGTGAAATAATTTAATATTTAATTAAATCTTTAAAGAATTTTTTGTTTTCTTAAAATATTTCAACTGAATTATTATAATGAAGAAAATTTAAAAGGATTTTTTTCGAACCAACACGTAAACCGATATTATAAAATCAAATCAATTTAAGGCTAAAATTGTTATGGTCCATTTCTTATATTTTGTTTTTAAAAAAACCTATTACAAATTAACCTTTTTAAAAAATGCCTCTTTCACCAAATTTTTCTAAAAAATTTATATCCAATGACTAAACTAGAATAAAATAATAAAGATTTAGAGGTGACAACATATAAGAACCAGAATGATAATAAGAAGTCGATCAAATTCGACATATAAAATTAGTTAAAAAAATGCCCTCACGCAGGATCGAACTACGGACCTTCAGTTTACAAGACTGACGCTCTACCACTGAGCTATAAGGGCTACCTTTTTTGTTTATTTGTATTGTGGAAAAAAATTGAAAAGACAAAAGCAGATATTTTGGGCCATTCTGATAAAACAGCAAAATATGGGATAAATACTAAAACATGACAGAAAAATAAAATAATCTTGTTGCGTATTGTTTCCGCTAAGGCCGAAGTCTCCGATCAGCTTTACTTTCCGACACAGAAGATGAAGGTAGTTTTCCATTGATTGATTATCGATTTTATAGTTAAATTCTGGTTTTTGTCTGTCAATTGATTCAAATGGATAGTATTTGTGCGTTTGTAGCAATTTTGGAGCCCTAGCAGTATCAACAAGAACAAATCTATGGTGGAGAATCTGCAAAGTTATGGTATCGTTACTTGTGATAAAGTTGCTGGGGCTATGGAGGCTGTGGACAGAGGCATCTTCGTACCAGACCCATCCTCTGCTTACGTTGATAGTCCCATGTCTATTGGTTTCAACGCTACCATATCAGCCCCTCATATGCACGCCATGTGCCTTCAACTCCTCCAAAACCATTTGAAACCAGGAATGCGTGCTCTTGATGTCGGCTCCGGGACCGGCTACTTAACTGCTTGCTTTGCCCTTATGGTTGGATCCCAAGGGCGTGCTATTGGTGTCGAACATATTCCTCAGCTCGTGGCTTCTTCCATCAACAATATTCAAGCAAGTGCTGCTTCCCCATTGCTGAACCAAGGATCTCTCGCTGTTCATCTTGGCGGTGAGCTTCACTCTTTATGTTTTTGAGGATCCGTTTCTGACATTGCTGGTTGAATGAGATGTTATTTGTTTCATTTAGATGGAAGGCAAGGATGGGCTGAGTTCGCCCCTTTTGATGCTATTCATGTCGGAGCAGCAGCACCAGAGATCCCGCAGCCATTGATTGATCAACTGAAACCTGGTGGCCGACTGGTGATCCCAGTTGGGAACATATTTCAAGATCTCAAAGTGGTGGACAAGAACTCTGACGGTTCTGTTAGCATCAAGAGCGAAACTTCAGTCCGTTATGTTCCTTTGACCAGCCGTGAAGCGCAACTTAAGGGGAACTAATGATGCTCCTTGTACAGGACAAGGAATCAAGGAAGCTCACTTGACTTTCGTAATTAATCTAGGAATTCCAGATTTTATATCTTAAAGAACTCTTTGCTGGTAAGATGTAATAATTTCAAGACGTTTGTGTAAACATTACATAATAAAGCATCCAACGTCAAGTAGTAGTCAATGCAATGGCGTAAAGAGGGGCCATGCGGTGAATTGCAATACCTGTTGATTCAGCTACGCCAGTCTGTTCTTCTGTATTTTCAGCTGGTAATCTCCAATCAAACCGATGCACTAAGGTAGCCAAAACCACCTCATTCAATACAACAGCAAATGATATTGCTGGGCAAATCCTTCTCCCTGCACCAAACGGAATCAGCTCTAGATCCTGACCACGGAAATCAACAGACGACTCAAAATGTCTCTCGGGTCTAAACTTATCCGCGTCTGGTCCCCACGTCTTAGCCTCTCTCCCGATTGCCCAAGCATTGATCATTATCTCTGTACCTCCAGGTATGTGGTAATCTCTTAATTTGACATCTTGCGTTGATACGTGAGGAACCATCAATGGAAGTGGAGGATGTAGCCTGAGTGTCTCTTTGATCACGGCTTTTAAGTAGTTCATGTGTTGAAGGTCCTCTTCTGATACACTTGATTTACCCTTACAAATCGCACGGACTTCTTCTTGAAGTGTTTCTAGACATTCTGGGTGATGTAGAAGCTCTGTCATTGCCCATTCCATAAGTGCGTAGGATGTGTCCGTACCACCCACAAAAACGTCCTGAAAACCAAAAAAAGAATCGTTGTTATATAACAAAACATTATTGAATTATAACTCGTGTTTTTCTTACCAAGATGATTGCCTTTATGCTTAACCAGTCGATTTCAAACCCGATGCTCTTGTTTTTTCGAATTGCGAGCAGTACATCAACAAAATCAGTAATATCGCTGTTGCCATCTACATGATCTTGCACAACCCTCTCCAAAAACTCATCAAAGTCATTTCCCGTCTTTTCTAGTTGAGCATTCAAACCACGGATCCAGTCGAGCCATGCGAGCCACGGTACACAACTTCCCACACTAAAGGCACCCAATAGACTCGTGAGCCTGCCTGTCAACTCCTTAAAATCCGTTTCACCGCCATACTTCCGTCCCAAAGCAACTCTACATATCACATCATTAGTTAAACTGGCCAAGAGCTCGCTTAGATTCACCTGCAAAGAAGTCGAATCCTGGATTTTTTCCATCATTAGACCGATTTCTTCTTCTCTTACATTACGAAATGATCGTACCATATTGTTACTGAGGAGATGAAGGACACACACACTCTTCATTTGCCTCCAGTACTCTCCATATGGAGCCAGAGCCACATCACGGCCGTCGTAAAGAAGCTTCTCGATGATTTTAGACCGTGGACGACTTGCAAAAACGAGGTCGTGGGTCTTCAAAACATCTCGAGCCACGTCTGCGGAAGAGACCACAAGAACCGGAATAGTGCCAAAGTGAAGGAGCATCAGAGGACCGTAACGGTGACTGAGAGAGCATAGTGATCGGTGAGGGTGGAGGCCGAGCTGGTGGAGGTTCCCGATCAATGGGAGTCTTGGCGGGGAAGCTGGTGTGTTGTTTTTCTTCCCTACTCTCTGTTTTTGGAAGAAGAGAATGGTTATGAAGATTATTGAGCATGAAACAAGTATCAACATCATCATTTGCGTCTCTTTGTAATCTTCTTGTGGAATTGTGGACATATAAAAAGGCCCAGCGTCTCTACCTAATTAGTATTACTAATGTCCACTCACATCATTTTCTTCTTCATATAAAATTAAAATATTATTATACACGAATTACTAAACGATGATTTTTACAAAGAGGCGTCTATGTTTGAAGAGAGAATGGCAAATATACCCAATTTGTCATACCCATAACCACATATAA